>JAJLSV010000043.1:244669-422874 GCA_030567775.1 Ogataea nemodendra
CCAGGATATCAGAGGGTTTCTATTGAGTCTTTCAATTAATGTTTCAGTTGTCTAGTTCTATACCGAGGCTTTGCCCTGTCAACTCGAAATTTAGCTTTGACTTCGCCTGCTGTCATAGATTGGTTCTCTGGAAATTCACACGGTTTTCTACGAATGAAGTCACGCATTTCTTTATCTCGTAAAATTTCGGAAATAATTGAGCTACACTGGCATTTTGTGGCAGATAAATCCAAGAAAGATCCTGTTCAAGTGTTCCCATTATGCGAACTTATTCACAACCTGCTGATTTAGCTCAGCTGGGAGAGCGTCAGACTGAAGATCTGAAGGTCCTGAGTTCGAGCCTCAGAATTAGCACATTTTTTTCAACTTTTTGTGATTACGTACGTCTCACAGAACCGAGGAAAACAATTCGAGCTCCACTATTGTTGGATCACCAAGACTCTAGCAGGTCTCTTGTGATCGTTAGAATAGTTTATCCCTTGATTGCACTATAACAGATATAGGCATTGGTATTTTAGATAGGAAGTTTACCATCGAAAGTTGCTGCTTGCCATTATGTTGCCAGAAGATCGATCTCAAATGACTTCTCCACACACATCGATTATTCCAGACAATGAAAAGCCGACACACAGTAATACCAATAATCTTGAAGATACCATAGATATATCTGTCTCTAAAGAAAATGGAGAAATATTTACAGAGAAGACTAATGACGATGATGAGTTTAATGATTTCGACGATTTCGACGATTTCGACGAGTTTGAAACTCCGCAAGATGTCAAAGAATTGCCTCCAGCTGAATTGACTGTTACTGATGGATTCGTATTTCAAGATGACAACAAATCAAAGGAGATGGTTGTGGGTCTGGTGGACTCGTTGTTCAATTATAGAGAGATCCAAAATAATTTGACCAACTCAGAACCTTCGACTGAGTTTCAATTGCAAGAAAGATGCGCTAAGATCTATTCTAGACTAGTTCAAGAGCCTGTCAATCTAAAACAAATCAACTGGAGGCGTTCCTTTGTCAAAAAACAATTGTTTCTCAATTTACAAATACCCATTGATTTGGATGAAGTTCTTCCATCTTCGAGCAATTCTAAATTCAGCGGCTTTTATGATAACAGCACAACTAATGAACTCAATTCAAGCCATGAGGATCAAATTGAGAAGCTTATCCCAAGCTTTGACAGTTTAGAAATCACTAAACAACAACGAAATGATGATCTAAAACGCACTAATACAAAACTAGATAATTATTACCGTCAGCTACAACCTATTTCCTACTACCAAAATCTGTTGACTAATAGTGAAGAGCTCTCTAAAAAGTTATCCGAGTTGAAACAAATAAGGAAGGAGTTATCATGTCTCACAAGCTGCTGGTTAAACAATCTGGAAGAAAGGAAAGAAGATAATCTATTGTTTTCATCTTATGTGGAAAATTTAGTCGGTAATACCCAGAAACTGAGAAGAAAGCATAAAATAACAGCAAAATAGAATACTGTAGAGTATAAATATGACATTGCATTTTGTTAATAATAGTTAAGTTTATTATATCTTGTTGTCTCCGTACTGTTTGATATATAGACCAATGGCCTTGATAGGGAACAAGAACTTGTAATTTGGGTATTCAATGGCACATGAATGATTGAATACCCCCTCTACAGCTTCAAACAACCACTCCCCACTATTTTGCTGCCTATCAATTAACAGCTTGATTCCTCTATCTATTATCTCTTGGTGGGGATACTGTGCCAAAAGAAGTCCAATTATCACCCACGATGTTTGTATCACCAATGACTTTTTGGTGCTGACGTATGTATGAGTTTCGCAACTCTTCATGGATTCACCCCATCCTCCATCCTCTAGCTGCCTGGCGCATAGGAAATCACAACCTCTTCTGACCGTTTCAGAGTTGGAATAATAAAATCCAGACTCAGAAAAAGCCTCTAAAGCAAACATTCCCGAATATGTGAAACACACTCCCCAGCAACCATACCAAGATCCGTCTTCATTCTGCGATCTTTCCAAGTATTTCAAGGCACGTTTCACCGCAATTTTGATTTCTTTGCTCTTATAGCCGCAGTACCTATTGAAATAAACCAATCCTAAAATAGAGGAATCTGTACATTCAACATAAGGATATTCCACCATAATATTACCAAAGACTTCTGCTGGATTCAAAAGCTCCAGTAATGTAGTGGCCTTGTTTTTCTCGTAAGTTGAAAATGAACCAAAGTCAGAAGACCAAATCTTTGCAAAATCAACATTTTGCAGGCTGAGTAGTAAGTCAATCGAATTATGTAATTTTGTTAAGTCATACAGACTATGAACATCTTTGAATGCCTGTGATCTAAGAACCATTATGATTGCCTTTACTGATTCAGCTGTGCAGTCAGATACGGTATAACCCTGTTCTTTGGTTGAAAATGGCCATCCACCCAACCTTCTGTCTCTAAATGAGCCTATCTCGCATTCGGTATCAAATTGCGATCTTACCAAAAATTTGAATGCATTGCTTATTAAATTATGATATTCTGGGAGTTCAGCTAATCCAGCTGCAAAAAAGTACTGTATAGCGAAGGCACAGTCCCAAACCTGCGAACCGTTGGTGCCCATAACAGTTAGTCCCAATGGACCAAGAAAGAGCTCCTCTGACATACGATCTAGAGCTTTATTGAAATTGAAACCATCTCTGCCTTCCTCTACGTATAGTACAATTGTATTAAATGCTCCGCTGACAGGAGCAATTGCCAAATATTCTGTGTTGTGTAATTCTTTCAGGATCAGATCATACGCTTTCGCATTGCAATATTTAAGAAGCCAATTTGGCCTGAAATACTTTTCATACTTCACCATTGCCCAATTTGCAATGTTCAGAACACTGGTGTGAGGATAGTATAAATCCACACCGCATATGTTGTTTCTGTTTGCGGGAAAATCAATCAAGTCAAAAGGCTTAGTGTATATTTCAGAACGTATTTCCAGCAACAAATCATCGACTTCACATTGGATTTTTGCGGTTGAGATGTATCCGAGAGCCGAGTATATAGCTCTGGTATGCACCCACCATTTCATAGGATGTATTGGAGTGAAGTAAGGTAACGCAAACAGCTCTGTAGGTGCTGGATTCACTCCCTCCCATTTGTACAAATTCAAAATCGATAGCCATGCTTTTCCCCAATGGGGCAAACCTATTGCCCCACCCAAACGTTTAATTGTTCGTCTTGCCTTTATACAGACAGGATGATCGGCTGGCAATCCCAAAATTCTCAGGATCACATAGTTTACCGTAGTACCAAAGCAAGTGGACTTATCAGTCTCATAGAGACCCCAGCCTCCGTCAACGGGGTGAGCAGTATTCACAATATATCTTATTAATTCAATCTTAAAAGGCTGTGGAATTGGAGTTTTTGTGAAGTAACACGAAGCAACATAGCCGATAGTCATAAACATGGGGCCTTTATACTGAACTGGCCATGTTCCTGACAGCTTATCTTGCAGCCTTGAGAAAAAAGTGGCTCCTGCTTTCAATGCCTCAGATAAAGTGGAAGTATTTCCATGTTTTTCTCTTTTGAAGCCTTCTTCGTTTAATAAGTACTTTTCAAGATCAGTTTGACTTTCATTTGACTCGTTGTTCTCTAAGTACTCCCATCGTTGAGCCCCCAGTTCTGTAGTTCTTAGTTTCCATTTGGAAAGGTCCGTTCTAGGTATACCAATCGTTTCCGAGTAGTACATCATAAACTGAAGCTTTTGGTGTCTATCTGAATCGCTTAGCTGATACTTTATCTAGTTATATTGGACTTTAAGAGGCTTTTAAATATTCAAGTAGGAAAGATCGATTTTTATCTCTACTAGCAAAAATCATATGGCTCGCGGGCGCAACGAGCTATACGAAGATTACCTTCAAGACATAGATTTGGCCAGTTAGAACTGAATCAGCGGATGATAAAACCAAAATAGCGCTTAATTATACAGGTTGACTATAAAATGGATGTTTCAGATCTTCCAGCTGGCAGACTGGCTTTTGATTCCATCGAAAGTCATACAATTGTCCAGAGTGATGTACTGGTTAGTCAAAAGTTTAATCACTTCCTGCGAGGCCATTCCTCCGCCAAATGAACATATATTATGTAATGAAGATCCCTCGGATCTCAAAAGCTCATCCAAAACCAATTCTAGTCCATCAGGAAATGTTTTGATGTTGTTAAAATGACATAAAATAGATATGGTCATCGCCCTGATTTGCGATCTGTCATTGATGCCAGGAAATCGATTGTTCTCTTTTACAAACTTCTCAACAGCCAGAAAGGCCAGATATATGTTGATGTTGTGTAAAGTTCCTTCATTGTATTCATGTTCTTCTAAAACGTTGGAATTGAATTCCTCCTTCGAGCCGCGGTGAACTTCCATGAACTTACAATTCTTAACAAAACTTGTAAGTTCGTCCTCATTGACGGCGATTGGCGTAATTGACAGCAATCTCAAGGTATGGATCACTGATTCTCGAATTTCCCGCTTGTCGCTCTCATGTTTAGCACGATACAATCTTTGAAGAGTCATGTAATGTGACGTATCTGAAGTCATATCCGGTAATGAACCACTTAAGGGTAATGTTCCGTGTTTCAAATAAAACTCCTTGAGAGATTTCACATATATCCAGAACATGGAAGAAGACTGAGTGATATTGTCCAGCTTAGGATCGTTTAGAATATCTTCTATTTTGTTTGGCAAGTCCTGTGAATTTTTCAAAACTTGGGCTGCTTTTCTGTCTGCTTCTTCCATATTGACTTCATCCGTTTTGCGCAGGTCCTTCAACATCTGTCTGATGTCTCTCGTTGTTGGTCTTTTGTTATTCTCACTGACAAATCCCTGGAAAAGCTTTGTAAGGATAATGCTATATGGGATATCTGCGAAAGTCGGGCCATCCAGTGTGATTGTATCAATGTAATCCTGTAGTTCCCTCCACGGCAAGTCTATTCTCAGATCCTCAATGTTGTTGTAATGTGTCTCGATTATTGTCTGTTCGTAATTATATATTCTTATCAGAGAATAGAACCCTATCGATACCACATGAATTAGGGGTATTTGGAGTGTCCATAATATGTCTTTTAGCTGTTGTGAATGTTCTCCTCCAATTGATCCGTCTACAACACAGTCATACTGTTGCCAATAGTCGATCTTCGATACCAGATAATTCAAGTCATTAGATTCAATCTCGACCTTCACGTCAAGGTTCAATTCATTCAAGTTATTAGAAATACACTCAGATCTCAGCTTGTTCAAGTCTGTCTCCTTCAGAAAGAAGTTTGAGGACAAATCTTCTTCAGACACAGTTTCCTGATCTATTATCACGATCCTTCCCACTCCAGGGAGAACAAGATTTTTGAGCGTTTCGGAGCTAGTAGTAGTAGCACCAATAAGACAAATAGACGAGCTCATTAGACATTTCTGACCATTGGGACTCCATAAACGAACTTGACGATCATACTTGTTGCCCACATCTTTGTCTTCCATTGTACTTCGTGTTGTTTCATTAGTTATTTGTGATAAATCTCCTTTTAGTTGGCATTCAAAAGAGCCTTTTATAGAAAGCCATGAAATATTTCTTGTGAGGTTCAAGATTCAGTTTTCTGAAGGCCTCAAGAAGTCTGGTCAATTTCGAAAAACCATAATAGTTGAACACTCGTTGGAAAAGAAACACCCCAAGGCTCTTACAATACATAGCAAAGTCAGCAAGAACGATTGTGTAATTAGAAAGAAATTGAAAACTTAAATAATTATAGGGTTATATAATAATACATGAAGAAGAGTCAGGATCAACAATATGTCCATATTGTTCCTTGAAGATTTCTCTCTCGTTCTCTGTCTGTTTTTCCTTGACTTCCTTTGGAAAATAGAGTTTTAAGTATGACATCTGTGCTACATCCAGATTGCGCTCGTCTGCATGCAACACTACGCCCTTTCTACATAATGGACATTTGTCCTCGTCTTTTCTCTGCAACTTAACCAGACATCTCACACAGAAAAGATGACCACAGTCAAGTCTAATTGGCTTGAATGCCACAGAGCAGCATATCGGACATGTGTAATCCTCTATCTGAGGAATAATGTTCAAAAGACGTTGAGCTATGATGTAACAAATATCCTTAGTAACCGATCCATTCAGAATATTAATTTCCTTAGAATGGGACACTATGTCTGGGAACCTCGTCGTGCAATTAAAATGGGTCCGTTTATCAAATTTCTTTAATATTTTAGTAACAGCTAGACTGTTCATTGCCTGGTAGTTGGAGATCTTTAGTATTAACAGGTTTAAATCCTTAAATTTGAGAAATGCTTCCATAGAACTTCTATGTTTGAATTTTTTGACTATCTCCTCCTTCTCAACGCTGTCTGAAAACTGATATATCCTCTTTCTTGACTGTTGAATATCCATATTTCCTGCTGTTCTTTCACGAGTGCTGAAAAATACTTCACTTTCTATGTACATTTGAAATATCTTTCTCCATGAATACATGTCAGATTTCCTTGTATTTGGAGATCCAACTTTGACTATCACAGAAGCGATTTCTTCAACATCATTTACCAATTCATGTTCCCTTTCAATTTTGAATTCACTAAGCTCCTCCAATTCTTCATACAATGTCTGAAAAAACATAGAATCCTCGTGCAGATGGACAGTCACTTGATAAAATGGTTTGTCATCGAAGGGGTTATCTAAAGAAAATATCGATCGAGATCCCGACTCTGAGCTTTCTGTCTCAAGTGGCTTCAGAGTATATAAATAGTCCATTTGTTTCAATTTTTCTAGTATTATGCCACCTATCAGAGGTGATATATTGAATGTCAACTGAGGCTGTAATTTATTTTGTACTTTCTCGATCTCATAGGTGAAGTTTAGGTCCTCCTTTTCCAGCCCTATAGACTCCAGTTCTCCAACCACCTTGGAAATACGTTTTTTTAAAGCCTTGTACTGGATTGCTTTCCTTGTCCATTCTTCAGGAACTTCATCTTCCATTAGAACTTGTTGGAACAATTTTGCAAATTTCATGTTTGTTAACGATTGCTTCTCAAGATCTATTTGCCCTTTCTAGGACATGACACCCTTGCTGGTAGAAATTGTAGGTATCCAACAAAAACCACAACCACTTGTGTGCTATATCATATGGATCGTATAGATCGATTTGGTGTTTCTCAAAACGAATTCTGTTCCCAAACTCCACTATGTATTAATAGTCCAATTTATGAACTTTATATAGTTATTCCTCAAAAATTTTCAATTTAAAAGTTATATTGATACATAACAAAAAAATTTATCAATACGAGCTTTGTTTTTTTTTGATGTTATAACGGAAATTCCGATTTGAGAGGTTCATCCAGATTTCCAATAAGACACTAGAATGAATGGTGAAACCAAGACTGAATAGAGCAAGTAACTATTGAAACAGTTGCTATTTATGTTCCATTCTCATGATCTAAGGATTGATAGTTGAGATCCCACAATTCGGGTACCAAAGAATTGATGTCCTGAATCTTGTCTGGATAAACTTCAGGGTCCCACGTGGACTGCAGAGGAAGGTCTAGTTCAATTTATTTTGCATCGGATAATTATATTAAATTATCTTGGATTATGGCTATTTACATGTGATATTTCAAACGTCCTAAATTGGATTCAAACATGAAATTAATTGGCCATAGAACGTAACATTACAAATCTTATTGACATATCCAAGAATCAACTTAAATTACAATTATAACTAAATGTTCAAATATCTGTGTGTTATAAATCAGTCACTCTGCTTACTTCTCTTTTTGAAAAGTCCACCAGCAGTACCAAGAACTTTCCCTCCAACTTTTCCGCCAACCTTTCCAGCAGTTCCTAAGACTTTTCCTGTACCTTCAAAACCGGTACCGATGATCTTACCAGCACCTTCAACGGCCGAAGATCCAATGTTAGACGCTTGCTTCTCAGCACTCAAAAAGGTGAGGTAAGCAGGCTTAAATCCAAACGAAACAGTAATAGTACCTGCAGGTCTTCCATCATCGTCCTTCAGAGTTAGCTCCGTTTCTTGGAAAGAGTTTGAAAATGGATTAATTTCTCTAAGGGGGAATGTAATCTCTCCTAGTATATCATCCTGCTCAATACCGATATCCCAGTCCAAAACCTTGATTCTCATATTGGAACGTACCCTATTTTTAATCTCAAATGTAGTTTGTTCATTCCATTCTGGATTTAGTGTCTTCTTAATGGTCTTTGTTTTGAAAACTTCTTCCCCATTCAAGTAAAGTTTGGCAAATGGATCCGATTTACCATTAGAATCTCCCGCAGGTAGACCAGTTCCTCGGATAATATTAACAGTAAGGTTACCAGAGTTGCCAATAGAATCGCTGTCTGGCAAAGATTTCAAATTAACCGGAATCCATCTTGTAGTTAATCTTATTTGGATTCCATTGGATAATTTTAACATTGATGGCTGATTATATGTTGATCTGATAAGCTCCACAGTTGGAAGAGTCAATTCACCAATTCCTGGATTCAACAGGTTATCTCCTTGCTTCTCTGACAATTTGATTGTTGCAATCGAGTGGTCCAATTCTTTAATCATACCTTCTCCTGTATAATCGATTCTGTTGTTTCTTGATGATAAACGGCGAGACACAAACTCAGGATATCCCGACTTATCGAAAAATACCTGTAAGTATCCCTCTTTAGGGAATTTTCCATCTAATAACGTGAAAACACAAATACCAGAGTTATAATCAGTAATTTTCTCAATTGATAGATCCAGTTTCGGTTTAGAATCCTCGCTTTCATCAAGCTCTCCTTCTTTCTTCACCTCTTCAGCTTTATCATCCTTACCATTTTCTTTAGCGGCCTGCTTTTTGGCTTCGAGTTCTTTTCTTTCCTGAATGTCGTCTGGAGTCAAAACAGGTATAATAGGATAGAAGGACATAGAATAGGTAACGGTGCCTTGGGCGCCTCTCTTTCGGTGGATCAATCTTCCCTCTTGTATATCCCCTGTGGTTTCAATTGGTTCACCCCTATCACTGTATTCGATAAATTCATTCAATCTAACTTGGAATGAACCAAGGGTTCTGTCGGGAGTGCTTCTCTGAACATCCATCGCTTCAATAGTAACAGCCTGGTTAGGGGATGAGATTGGAACATATATTGCTTCATTGAAAACCGGATTAGTAGTTGATTCTAAGGTCAATGTCCTTCCTGTCTGAATACCATTTATCATTACACGAACATATGGATCAATAACACCAATCTTTTCCAAGTTAATAAGGTTCTTTGCATTAGCAATTTCAAGCCTAATGACACCAACTGGCTCAGTGTAACCAGCAGCACCTCTGACACCAGTCAATTCAACTGAACTCCAGTGGCAGCTTACCTTGACCTCGCCTAAACCGCTGTTCAATGGAAGCCATTCATTTCCAACATATGAAGAGTCAATAATATCAGTCAAACGCAAAGTACCAGAACCGATAATTTTCTTCTGCTTAGAATTATCTCTGAGAACAACACGTACCTTGAACTTCGATTTATCTGTAATGATGTCTTCATATATCAAACTCCAGCTGGCCTCCTTACTCTTCTTGACTACTCCGGAGGTTAGTTTCTTCTCATTATCTACATACAGTTCAGCAAACACGGACTCTGGATTTGACTCATCTGCACTGTAGGAACGAGCTCCCAATAGCTTAATGTGGGCAACACCCGTGTTAAGGTTAGGTGGGGCTGTGTAAGAGCCATCTGGTAACTGTGAACCCTGTAATGCTCTCATAAGTTTCAAATCAAATGTTATTTCTCCAGTTGGCCTGTTATTTCTCAAAATTGGTAACGTAATGTCTCTTATTTCACCCTTGGTCATAATATCTTCAAGATCATAAAGAACAACACCCATCATCTTATCTTTTCTTCCATCACTTTCATTTTCATCGTATAAAACAATAGATAATGGTTCTGATGACGAACTTAACATGACATTCAGTCTCTCGTTCCATACAGGATCTATGGTATCTGGGATAACTTTTGTCTTTGCCAAAACTTTGTTGGCAAAACCAAAGGTGAGATACGGGTCAATAGTGTTATTAAATGTATCAGCAGCCTTCAGACCCTTAGCATGTTTGACATTCAATTCCAATACACCTAGCGCAGCTCCAATACCATTACCAGCTAGTAATTGCTCAAGATTTAACTGGAAAGAGAGAGGATCAAACAACATTGGACCTGCAAACTTCAGTACCATTTCGTTGATGAACATAAAAATACCAGGAATATTCAAGAACTCAAATGAAAATATTGTGTCTCCTCCAATTGGCTTAGCAACAAAGTCAAAATGAGGAGCCTCCATTAATGAAACATTGACGGTTTGAATGTGGGGGAAGTTTGTCATCATTCTTAGTCTTACCCTTATCTTAGCTTTGAATGCAGCATTTGAAACAACAAAAGGGATAGTCAACCCAAATAGCTTAGCCTTCACCACAACATATTGGTTTACATTGTTTTTGAGCTGCTTCACGGTTGAGTCTTCCAACGCGTTTGGAGTAAAAGAAACCCACCAATCCATGACAGTAACGTCATCGTCAGTCCTATCAAGAGTTCTAACGTTATCGATTCTTGGAGGTTTGGTTCCAACGGTGAAAGTATGAATCCAAAGCTGTTTGATAAATCCCGGAAGTGGTAGCCCCGCTAAAATCACATTTGCTTGTTCACATACCATTTGAGATACAGTTGGTTCTAAAAATATCCAGTATTTATCCAAAAA
Source organism: Ogataea nemodendra (assembly GCA_030567775.1). NCBI lineage: Eukaryota > Fungi > Ascomycota > Pichiomycetes > Pichiales > Pichiaceae > Ogataea > Ogataea nemodendra. Next base: position 255,445 of record JAJLSV010000043.1, read on the forward strand.
TACGTTCAACCAATCCATTGTCTCAAAATCGTCCTCAATATGGTTCACAGAAAACTCCCTTTGGGCAGCGAGTCTGAGATTTAGTCTGTACTTTCTAATTGAGGAACGATAGTAGCTCGATGTGATTAGGGTAACAAAGAAAACAGGGCCAATGGAGAACTTAAATCTACCCAATAGCCAAGAGAGAAATCCACCTAAAATCACGACAGCAACAGTATGATACCAGTCTCCATAGGCAATTTCTGGAAGATAACTGTCCAAGAAGGTGGAACGAGTCAATAAATCCATGATTTGATCGTCTGACGAAAGAGCGTCATTTTGCTCCCAACCTGCTACTTCTTTCCATCCTTGGAACGTTGCATCGTGAGGTTTTCTTTTCTTAGCATTAAAGTCTTCCCTTTGCTGCAAGGCCTTCTTGTCGATTGTCTTACTCACCGGACCTCTGAGATCGAGCTCCTGGAGCTCTTTGCTCCCAATTTCAGTGTTTGATTTTTCGTTGTCCTGATGTGGATTTGGGGAGAATGTTAGTTTCTGTCAACCAATATACAACTTATGTCTACTTACTTCTACCATTCTCACTTTGGTAGCTAACACAGTCCACTATGTCTGGCTTTTTGTATCAATTGCCCCAAATTCCTGCTCTTTTCTCTACCAGTATCTTATATTTGAAATGAGACACCATAACATAACCCCCTGACTGAAATTCCTCCTTGCGAAATATTATGCATCTCACAACAAATCAACCAAGACACCGAACAAAACTTTCCCGATAAAAACGTGCAAGGATGTTCTTGATTTGTTATGCGCCACATTATGAGGCGGTCTGCTACATTTCTGTGGCGCGGCTAAATTAAATCTCGTAGATTCAATTTTATGAGACCATACTTAAGATCAACAGGAATATACAAACTCTTATAACTAGACACCGTAAAGACTGTTTGAGGATTGAGAATGGCCCCGTATCCACGTGTTAGGGCTGCTTGTCAGAAATGTCGGTCATTGAAGCATAAATGTGATTTCAAGTATCCCAAATGCACAAGATGCACCAAAGCAAAAATCGATTGCATGGTGCAAGACCCTATCACAAAAGAGCTGAAACTAAGATATTCGTATGGGCCCTCAGATAGTATAGAGGAAGAGCCAGTTACTAGAGAAAACACATCTGCACCTGAGGACAAAATTAATGAATTTAACATAGGATTGAAAGCATTGTGGCATTTTCCTTGGGGCAAATCGTTCAATAATGGATATATAAACTTCCGACATGGACCTAGATTCCGTGGTTCTATAGCTCTTGAAGGAGAACAGCGGCTGATGGCTAAGGAGCAAGAGGAGGTACTGTACTCCATGGCAAATATCGTTATGCTTCCACCAAAGGAAATCACTCTTTATCTAATGGATTATTACTTCAGATTCTCATGGCCTCTTTATCCAATATTGATGAATAATGATCATCTTGTGGATAAGACAGGCAAAATACTCGACAAGCTGATGGCGGTTGAAGGTATCCGGGATATTCCTATAGACGAATATGTGCACTTCCTATTGAACAATTTCAACGCTTTTGATCTCTTTTTAATCTACATTACCATAGCAATTGCAGCCACAGCCTACGCCAGTGGTAAAGATCAGAATATTGCTGGATTATATGGAAATGTCCCAAGTGCAGAAAACCTGTATCTCACTTCCACGTTGTTCTTCAATCACTTTATACTAAAAGATATGCCTAATTCAGCCATTACTTCGAATGTGATAGCTGACAATATGCAACTCAAGACCATGCAGTCTCTTCTATTAATTGTTGTTTTTGGATTGTGTAAACCTATTTCACCTGGAGTTTGGTATATTATTGAAACAGCGACAGTTCTTGCCATTGATATGTCGTTATATCAAGAATCCACTGTACGGCAGCTTGAGAATTTCTTTAATAGCAGGCTTCCTCAGAAAGGTGTGTCAGATTTAAAGGAATATAACTTTGAAGATCTCAACTGTTATAACTATCACAATGTTCATAGAAGTTTATTCTGGAGTTGTTATACGTTAGAGAGGCAAGTATGCTATGTTTCTAATAAACCATTCATTTTAACAGATGGCCAGATCACTACCCTCTGCAGCTTTCCGGACGATCCAATGTTTGTTATAATTAAATGTTGCATGAAGCTGCGATATCTGCAAAGTGTTATATTCAGCTTAGTTACTTTCAAAATGCCCTTCGCTGTTAACTTGAAGGATTCCATGAGAGATCTCAGGTTAGATTCTCATTTAAAATTGAATAATATAGTGAAGGACTTCCTGGAGACTGATAGAGCAGCATGGGATGAAAACTTAGAACGGTCACACTCCATGGGTACCTGCTATGTCTTATTGAATTACTTGGTTGGATTATTCATCCTATACAAACCCATCTTCGATTCAAATAAACCAAAAGAAAGTGACCTAAGATTGTTGTATGAGATATCATGCAGAATCATTGAAGTGTATGAAACGCTGATACCGAAGAAAGCTGTGAAACACAAATATATTGCGCTCTATTTCCTTCATAAGTCAACAGTCGGTATTTTGTATACAATCATCAATTCGCAGTCCCTTAGTTTGGATAAAGGTAACTCGCCGCGTACAGCTAAAAACATAGATATAGCTTTAAAACTAATAATTGCTTTGGAAGAAGAATGGCCCATAGCAAGATTGATCTATGAGATTTTGCTCAAGTTGTATTCTGCAACAAAAAGATTGGTCGCAAAAAGACAAGCTGCAGCTGATTTGACCAAAGGAAGTGATAGGGCAACCGGAATAAACCTGGATTTTATACCAAATTTCTCCACTGCAGACTATCCAGAAGACATTATTATAAATCCAATCCCATTTTTCCAAGGAGACGTCGAATCGTGTATAAGTTACAGGGAATTTCTTAACGGCCTCATGGATGAGAGAGATACAGACCGCTTACTACAACGATTTTCAGATGAGATTGGTGAAGATATGAATTCAGAGAACAAAAATTATAATAGTAATGGTAAGGGCCACCAAATGAATCAAAGTAATATTTCTCTGCTGGTACATAAAGAACTAAAGCCAAATAGTCATGAGCATATATTTACTAATATCAATCAAATATGGACCGCTCTATTTGATGAACCATTTACCATAAGAGATTTTCTGCTAACAAAAACGATCTATGATAATGAATGAATAAACATCTTTCATATTCATGCTATTTTTACGTATTTATTTAATCTCCTTTCTGAAACAGTAATGGTATCTCCCACATTCACAACATAGTTGTATTGTAACTGCACAGCACTTACTCCTAGAAATGCAAGATTCGCATTTCCATTATCTACACGTCGATATTTTGCCAACATCTTAGAAACTCTACTGAGTTTATCCATCTCTCCAGTGTTCAGGTCTATGTTTGGAATTGAACATCTGGGACATTTTGATGTGACAATCCATTCTCTATCATTGTTGATTTTGAATTTGTACCAATCATCAGTATCATATGGAGCCACACCATCGAGTACAACATTTGGTCGGAAGTTAGAAGATCCTATCACGCGGGGAGTGGCTCCCTTATTATGCTCTTTAGAAGTCAGTTTTTCGTTCAGATCTTTTATATCTGATAGAGTCATAAACAATGCAGGATAATAGTCCTGAAACTTAGTTATCCTGAATTTGTTATTAGATCCCATTTGATATCCACTAGTTAGATGAGAGGGGGAATTCGTTTTCACCAATTTCCCATCCATTGAATATAACATCTTCAGATCCTGGGGTAGATTCAGAGCACTTAAAAATTTAGCAACTGGAAGTTTTGACAATGCGAATGTTCTGAAATGAACATCCCAAAGCTCAACATTATCATCTTTGAAATTTGAAGTTTTCCTCAGATAATCCATAGTGACCTCTCTTGGGAGCTCAAAATATTGCACTCCTTTGTATCCTATTACAAATTTCGAGTCATTCTTCAGCTCTAGAGTGATTAGGCTAAGTTGCGGATATTCTCTTAATGTGATGGCTCGATATGTTCCCTCTGTTTCATCGAATTTGCCCAGCATGTACATTCTATCACATTCGAGTCCGAATTCTGTGATTGTCCAACTCTTGACATTTAATCCTGGAAAAGACTTTATTGGATAGACACAAAGTTCACTTATAGTTGCATTTGGCTTGTCATACCATGGTATTTGAGAATTGATCCTATATGTTAAATTAATGATGTAACGCACTAACCATAAGTCCCCTTTAAATTTATGTTGCGTCTTGGTTTGATGTAATTGAAAATGCTTCAATATTGCTGTTAAGATATTCAATGCCAGTGGGACTAAAAGGGCAGATAAAAGGACTTTCATTACTTTCATTAAAAAAGGCGTTTTCTCTGCTAAGTTTGATTCGTGCTCCTAGTATGAATGATCAAAGAATCATGTATAGAAGAGAATAGATCGGAAAGAAAGATCGATTTCGTATAGTTAATCTAATATATCTCTTTAGGCTATTCAGGGTGCGCGAGCAAAAATGAATCATTTTGAGTCATTCTCATAAATCCACTAGATCCTAAACACGAGAGCTTCCCAAATTAAGAGACATTAATAAGATATATTCCGTTAATATAATACAATAATATATAATAAAGTAAAACTAAATATATGAGATGGTAGATCGAGAATTTTTTAGCAAAGTCAGAAGAAAAGCCAACCAGATTTAATCTTCGTTAATAGCATCACTAATGTTAGAATGATATGAATCACTAAGACCACTGCCTGAGCTGGAATGATAATCTAGCAATGAAAGCTTTGCAAATTGGTGAATTGGCTGCTCGATAACAGAGCTTAACGTAGGACTTTGGGGCAGTGAGGTAGATGATGTCGTGGAAGTAGTCGATGACGACGAATATCTTCTTGAGGAGAGGTCAGATTTAAACCTGAATAATCCAGATCCGCTACTAGGGCTGCTATTTCTCTTTTTCAATCTAGACTTGAGCGGTCTGAAGCCATAATTTCCAAACATAGAGGCCTTCTTGTGACCATGTGACTGAAAATCAGATTGATTGGCAACGTTTTTATTCTGGGTATTGGCCTTTTGAGATAGCATCACGGTTATTGCTGGGCAATCATTATGGCCATGGTATCGACGGACTCCGGGAAATGCTGCTGTTTGTGACAACTCAGGGTTTGTTATTCCACATGGACCTTTATTCGCCAAAACCTCAGGATTGCGAACACCTGCAGGTCCGTGAAGAGGGGGGTCATTTGGAGAAGGAAGTCCATGAAAGTTTTCTTCCATTTCCCTTTCTTCTTGTCTAACAAAACTGTTGTACACATTTTGTTTGAGCAATGATAAAATGATTTTTTTGGCTTTGAAGAGATGTTTTGGATGGTGGAATTCTTCTGGGACTGCTGGGTTGGAATCTTCGTCCATTATCGATTGAATCAACTCTCCTGGCAAATTAACCTGGTCGATTGCATCTTCTCTTATGTATTCGTTGATTATCTTGTGCCACAACTCTTCCAGTTGGTGGATGCCTGGTTTTTCTTGATTAGGATTATATTGGAGATCGTTTTCATCCTCTATTATGTCTAATTTAAGTCTATCTTTCTGTATTTTGTTTTGTTCTATGCTATCCAATGTATCGTGATTTGTCTGCTTGTGGTCACAGCAGAAACAATGTGATGTTCCGTTAAATATTGTATTCCACAGGACTTCGTACTTGTTCACATCTACTAAGAAGAGTAGATTTTCGCTGCAGTGTGACTTTATCGTGTAATCTCGAAAGCTCTGGGGATCAAAGGGTCCCAGAAGCTCTTCAGAAGCTAAATGACAGTTCTTTTTGTTAATCGCTTGCGGTGACGAGTCCGAGTAGCATGAACAAACCAGTTCTTCCAGAGTCGGTATTGTTCTATTGTGGTGAGATCTATCACTATCCATGGTGCAACAGTTGTTCAGCCACTAAGAGACTTGTCGCACGTCTCTTCGAGTTCTATTTCAGCTAAGTCACACAGATCCTGATACCCTCTTTTTTCTCTCATCTCAAAAAAATTAGAATAGTTTAACTTTATTAAATCTTAATCCGTTCCATTGACAACTTTTCGCGCGCCTGGACAAAATTCCGCGTCCCCACATCAGTGGAAACTTAACGTTCTACCGCAGAAGGCAGGAACGTTCCATCCGTCGCTGATTGTCATGTCATGTCATGTCAGTTATTCATAAAGGGACGTTCCTTTTTCTCGAAGATTAGTGAGGGTCCCCGATTTGCAGCAGGTATCCTGAAATAATGCAATAGTATGGCTGCTTTTGTGTCATCTACTACTCTCCTATCTACGATGCATCGACCCTTTCTTCTGGATACTTCTTCCTTGCAGAAATTTGGCTGACGGTGCTCATAGCTCGCCTAGCCCCAGTCAGACATCTTTTTTCTTGTTCGCCGCCACCACTTCCGCATATTTTTTACCCCATCATGTTCACTGCCGCCATTACCTTCCTTTTGTGGCTTTTCAGGAAACCCACATTTCTGTGTTAATCCACACTGCATAAAGTTGCCTGATCCCCTTTCACCTGGATTGTGTGGCAAGCGCGAGACTCGCGGACAACGGCCCATATCTCAATGCTGCATATGCACCACTTTTGGTTGCTGGGATTTGGGTTTGACAGAGTCGCGAGAAGTTCCTCCCCCAGGGCTCGAACCACATAACCCGGAATCGTCGTCCCATTTCCGGCCAAATTTCCCCAGTCAATCTTGATAAGTTTTGGTTGGTGAACGACCTTCAAAAATAAAAGATGGCTGGGTAGACTTACGATAACAGATTATTTTCCTTATGGAACAAGCCAATCCATCTAATGAACGTTTACCGCTCTATTATAGCTGACAATCAACGAGAATCTGATACAATTAGATTGATTGAAACAAAAGATTCTACAATTTTGTATTCTTTCTGGCCAATCCAGCTCCTCATATTAGAAACAGCGGCTGGTGGACATAGAGTTTAGCCAACTAGTCGCTGAAGATACTTCGAGTCATCTTGGGACTATGACTAACATATCCTCGGATGGTTCCGGAGGCGTTCCAGAAGGAAATAAATCTCAAATTTCTCACAATGAATCCCTAGCAGATTCCCGCTGCTCTACCTTGTCTTGTGGTCCTGGCCGCCACTCTACAGTGTCCGGTACTGACTGTGACTATCAGCAGTCTTCTGATCTGATGATGCTGACTCCCAAACTAGAACCTTTGGACCTCTCCAAAGACGACAATCTTAGAAATTCTGCCCCGAGATCTCCAGCTTCAACACCTTCGGAAATAACGACGATCTCACTCTCATCACCCCCACTGACCCCTCCGCCTCGAATAATGAAGCGGCTCACACCCTTGGGAAAGTTCAGTCCCAAGACCAGATCTTCATCAGTTGATGAGGATCTTGAAAGCCACAATGCCCGAAGATTGCAGTTACTCGACAAAAAGGTTCACAGGGTCACCTCGCATACGGATTCAATATTCGTGAAAGTCAACAATCTTAACTCACAAAAAGTCCGTAAAAGGGAGAGACTTCTGGAGAAGCTTGATAAGGCAGCCAGAAACAGAACGCAATACGTTTCGCACAAGAGGCTTATTGCTTCTAATACAATCAAGTCATTTAGCTCTTCTGGAATGTCTGATTCACCTTTTGATGACAATAAAATCAACATTGAATTCGGGCCCCAAACTTTAGAAATCCCTTCAGAAGATATTACATTCTACTTTTTGGATAGTTTCAAGCCTGACCATATGAAATCAGTTTTAGAAAATTTAAATGATATATCATTGGTTTCTTGCTTTCCTCAGTCTGTGGCAGGAATAGATATAGACAATACTTATAAATTTATTAACTCCAAGGAAGTCATCAAGCTAATTGCTAACATGTTTGAGGAGATGGATATATCCGTCATGGATATTGATCCTAAAATTGCATCGAAGTGTTTCCTGTTTGGGTTTGCATTGTTAGTAGAGAACGATAAGGCAGAGAGATATAACCGTAAACCTATCTACGCTATCAAGTTTTCGGTCTCTCAAAGACTTTACACCAAATTATCAGAGGACTTTCCCGGGCTCAAACAACAACATCTGAACGAGGATTATTACAGTTTTGTAATTGATGAGTTGATGTTATGTTCTTATAGGATTTGGAATGAATTTACGGCATTAGTCACTGGTATGGGCCTGGAAATAGACAAGTTTTCTTTCAAAGATATTTTTATCACTGAGTACTATCCTATGTTTCAAGTTTTCAAGTTTAATCATTGGATTCGAAGTTTAGCGCTTTTGTCGGAATCCAATGATGGACTTGTACGTCATTTGAATTTTCTGCAATCTATGCAATCTATTACGGATGAAAAGAATGTGCTAATGGCAGAATACAAAAGCATGATTGAAACAAACCAATCATTCCTCAAGTCAAATAAAAATCAGTTTACTCAACTAAAAGCTGATAATGTCAACCATAATTTAAAGCTGATAAATAAAAAAGAATTAGAACTTATTTCCAAGCACAAGTCAATAGTGCTATCTGGTTCTTTGACTGATGACAATCCACTAGTGTCATCATCTTCAACAAAACTTCATACCAGCGGTAGTTATAGAAACAAGATCAGACCTGTGTCGCTGGTTCCCCCATCATTTTCGGTCGATAATTGGAGAAAGTTTCTTCTCAATATTTTCATTGAATACAGAAATCAGACTTTTCAAATGAAGCTGAAGGCTGGAAAAACACCTATATTCTTTAGGGAATTAGCTACCAGTGCGTCTTCTGCAGATGAAGCTGGAAGTCTTAAGACTTACATTGAAAATCATGTTGAGCCAAACATTGAGGCAATTAGAGGTTGGCTTGGTCTTAAAACGTACAATGAGGGCTGCATTGAGGCTGTTGAACGGTTATCACATTTGAAGTCTATCCAATTTATGATGGTTGATGTTGTTCAAATGGTTGAAAGATGTTTCTATGCGATGTTTATTGTAATGGAAAATTCGTCAAAGAGCATTGTTTTGTCTTGTCCTGAGACAGCTTCTCATAGAAAAGAAAATTCTACCATAATTTCCTTCTTATCTGATTCTGTCTTAGTGTTAAACAGATTACAGACCGGTGCAGTAAGTCACAAAGAATATTTTGAGATGTCATTGAATGTTCTTGTAAAGGAGACTCCTGATTTTTTGAGATATGAGGCTGAATCCCTCTTAGGAATGATTGACCAAATGGATAAATACTTCATTCAGAAGTTTGTCGAATTCATCAAAGATTGCATGATTTTTGGTATGAACAGCTGCATCAAAAACTGCTTGAAGTATATTGGTGAAAATATCATTGACTTTGAAAGAGAGATGTTTGAATTCAATTATTCAAGCTATCAAATTGCTCTGAACATGAGGTATCCAAATTTATTCAAACTTTTGGCAACTCATAAAGAATGTAGTTTTGGCACTGAAGACGAAAGTCATGCATTTCAAGTCTACTACTATTATAATAGACTTTTCACTAGTTTCTTATGCAGCACTAATGCATCGAAGTTGTTTGAGATGCCAGAACATCTTGAAAGTGTATCTATTCAATTTCTGGAATTGAGTAATGCTGCAAGAAGTTTGGTTGCATTACAGTCACTATCATTGATCCTTATGAGTTCGTTTGGTAGGAATGAAATAAGGCTTCCTTCTCAGGCCGAACAAAACAACAAGATAACTGGGAAAACACAGCAATATCTGATAAACTTCAATAAGTTGTTGTTTGAATTGGATAATTTCCTGGTCCACTACTTCAATCATAACGACTCGAACAAGTTCAATTTGTTCTCGAAGCAAGAAATATTTAAAATAGTAATTGCAAACTCGAAAGAAAGACTGGCATCTTTAGGATATAATAATTGTGCCGCTTTGGTGGAAGATATTTTGGAGGCTAACTTCGACTTCAAAAATGTTTCTGGCCTTATAGAGCAAATTGAGAAGGTCAGTATTGGATCAGACAATGTAAACTCATTGAAAACGATATATGTTAACGCGCTGGAAGGTATTCTATTTAATGAAATGATCAATCACGGAAGAATTGTGACTCCTGAATTGACGATGCATATCTCGTCGGACTTAATGTCTAACAGTTTAAGAGATAGGATGGTACACGATTTGGAAAGGTCGTGCAGCAAGTTCTACTCATCGGGACTCATTGCCGACAAGGTTGCGAATCTTGTGAACGGATATTATTCTATTTACAACTTATGTGTGGAAATGCACTTCGGTAGTTTAAGCTATGCGCAGGCCGAATTTAAAGAGCTGTCAGAATTAGACATTTAGGTTTTTATTCAAATCATATGGTACTAGAACAATTATCATTTAATAGATAATTAGTTCCCTTATTGTTCTGGCAGTTTTCCTCAGACACTTCTCTGAGCTATCCGAAAGGGTATATTTTTAGTTTGTTCATTTTGTATCTACTATTATTTGATGAGTTGGGAAATTTCTGTTTTTTGCGTTATTGTGGGTTTTGTTAGAGATGTTTTTTATACAAGGTTTATAGTTAAAGATGTTGATTGTTAATATTAGCCTTAAAGTAAGTTTAAACATGATTCTCCCTTATACTTCTTTGTGGAAAAGCTCAATTCGGGCAACACATTAATCCCTTATTATTTCCTCGATATAAATAAAAGATCGGCTCAGTTAAAAAGAACCGCCCCGCGAGATGGGAGAAATGTCTCAAAATTTAAAGTAGAGTATACCATTCCATTCAAGTTTTCACTAAGATATTGGGCTTTTGAATTTAATTCCCACCAAGAGATATTGGTTTTCCAAGAACTTATTATTTGAAATTTTGAAAAGAGACATGCTATATTTCCTTTCTCGTGATTACATTATATGAAAGTGCAGTAACTCCAATACTAAAACACTACTGGTTATGTTATTTACTTGTTAGATTGAGAAGTAACGTTCGATGCATATTATTAAGTTTTCTTCCAAGCAATTGATTCCTCGTAGATTTCCTCTATGACTATGAAGTTGTGCCGAACACTTAATCTTCGTTAGGCAATAGATCGCTTCATCGGCAATTTCTTCACAAAAAAAGAGGAACGGCGTTTATCCCATGGAACTCAAATCAAAAATCCTATCTATTATATTCGATTGATAAATAAAGCTTTTTATGCTAAGTAAACAATAATCTTCAGTTGTTTTGTGTAGTTGTAACACTAAATTAATAAAGAGAGCTAGTTGAATCGTCTCTTTGACAAATATGAGACTCTACCATGAGGCTTTTACGAGACAATTTTGGTAGCAGATAATTTTGAATCCCCTATTATTTTAAACCAATTACCGCTCACAATGGAGATTGTCGGGCCGTTAGTGCCTTTAAACAGGGGCCGAAGCAAACCGAGGAAATGGTGGCAGAGGTTTCTATAACAGTAAAGGAAATGGTCTGATTTCTCTTTCATCTCCCAGCTTCTTTTAATAGTTATGGTGCATATGCAAGAAATGTGAGCACCTAAAAGACTGTCAAAGCGGGGATTGAAAGTTTCGTATATTAGATCGAAAATTATTGATCCATTTCATCGGATCATCTGAATATCAATTATACTAACATTATTTTCGACTGTCATCCAACATCCTATCAAAAATTGAAGAGCCTTCAAAGTACTTATCGAGAACCATGGTACTGTATCGGCTGCTAGATCGACTGTAATATTCAGCCTTATTGATGTCGGCTCGATCCCCGAATTATTGAAAGTTGCGTTGCGTGGTTATACCAATGCGATTTCAAGAAGCTCCAGACATAACAATATCTTCCGCATTGTGTAATTTGCATTATATGCCAACTATTATGCAGGTATCATCTTTTCTCAGCCTTAATCTGACAGGCGTAGGAATCGGATTGCGACAAAGAGATTTTTACACCATTCTTAATTGCTACTATTACTTTTAGATGCCAGTCTTCATTCTACCGTAGAATTCTCTCTGTGCAAATGTGAGTATGATCTTCGTAAAGTTCAAGAGAGATTGAAACTAATATCATTTGGTTCTTAAAATAGTAAGTGATTGAGGTGATGCGTCTTTTATGCATTGTATTCACGCGCCTCTCATCTTGCTTTATGCATGTAGCAAGCCATTCACTTGTTTAGCAATTAACGTCCAGACTTTCTGTCACAAAGGTTAGATGAATTTGCTTGTCAAAATACATAATAGAAGTATTCAATGGCAAAGGCCGCAATTGATAACTATTTATCTCCAGAAGCAAAAGCACTACTGACCTCCATAAAACAAACCAACCTTTTCCTTAATAATTCATTGTTGTATTTTTGTTACGTCATTTGACTTGCTGATCAGAATTATTTTCCTGCAATTTGAGTTCTAAGCGAATATCTGATCTTTGGTTTATAGATTATTCTTGACGCGAGCTGTAGCGGCTACTCGTCTTCCATGCATAGACTAAATGGACGGCGACAAAACTATACTACTGACACCAACACCGAAATGGAGATACGATCATTCGGCGACCACGTCTTTTTGTAATCTAGAACATGTCAAATAATGCTGTCATGTGAACCTCGGAAGCAAAACTTCAAATGAACCCGTAATTCGTTTGAATGCAGAGTTATAGAATAGCTAGTGACTTAGTTGAGTCGTTCGGATGAAGTGAATTTATATAATTTATTATCCAATTGGATCAAAAAAGCATAGTCTAAGGGTGATAAATCCAAGTATAAACGATAAAATAATAACTTTGACTATGTAGTCTGTTAAGCATGTCATGCAACGACTAAGGTAAACGAGTATACTCTATACGCAAGGCATAAAAGTTGATTAGTCTGACTCGGTTTTGATACCGAAAGTGTATTGTCAACCACTGAAGATATCTTGTTGATTCATTCTTCAATCTTGTAATCAACCACTCCTCTAAGAATTTTAATTGTTCCAAAGGCTTCATGATTCATCTCGTCAGGATTACTAGTATTGTTCTTTGATCTGTTTCTTCTTTCGCTTCCCGGAACAGGCCATCTACAACGAATCGACAATCTTGAACATTCTGAGCATATTGGTCTTTTTTCACAACATTTCTTCTTTCTTTTACGGCAAGTGAGACAGCCATTTCTTGACCTTTTCATTTTTTCAGTAGGGCGTGCTTTCACTTCCATCTTATTGGTATTGGTTTCCAAAAGGAATGCTTTTGGAGAAGGTATAAAGGAATTTTTCCTGACTTCGCCTTCTAACATGTCAATCTTATAAGTCTGAGCCCGATCGTAAGTCAATTGCTGGGCATTAGGAATAACTTGCTCTTCTTGGTAAATTTCTTCTTGCTTCACATTTGAGACTCTTTGAAGTCGATCGTTTAATGAAAGAGCAGAAGTTCCTGGCAAAGATGCGCCTATGCTTTGTGTTCTTCTACTCAGTGATCCGCTGTCTGAGTGCTGCATTTTTGGAAGCCTTGCAGCTTCAAAATTTTGGTGAAGGGGAAAAAGTGTTGGACTTGGGGAAATCACATTTATCTGTGCTCCTTCTCCATTATAACCATAACTATAGTTGCGAGAATGATTGGCATTTAAATTATCTGAACTAAAGCCAATTGAGTTTGAGCTTCCTGGGCCTCTCACAACTGGTTCTGCCGAATGCTTTGATATATATTGTGGATTGTTGGGGATTGATAGTCTTAATAATGGTGAAACATTTGGATTATCAGTTTTGTGGATGTCCACCCTGGGACCGTGAACTTGTTCGTGGTTCTGAAGGCCAAGATGTTGTGCGTATGTTTGTGTTGAAGTGAGAAGAGAATAATCTCCGTTTAATTTAGGCAGGTAATGATTTCCTGGGATGATTAAGCCATTATTTGGCATTCTAAAATTGCCACCTTCAATCGAGTCGGTGGCAGTTGTTTTCATTTTTGGTTCAACTAGAATTATTCAATATTATCAAAACTCAAACGGTTAGCAAAAACAACATTCACAATACCTGCGTGAATAGGTCAAATACCGTCGAAGTCAAATAACATTTACCAAGTGGCTTTCGGGGTTTATGTACTCCTCAAGAATAAAGCGGCCATCCAATAATTTATATAGACCGAGGAAGACGAATCAATTTAGTCTGATTTCAACGCTAACTTAACTTTAGCCGTCATGCACCTCGGTCTGGTCTCCCGTAATTGCATGGATGTCTTCAACCTTTGGGTGTTATATTCAAAAAGCAAATATGCAAACTGGTTCTCAAAATAACCGTGAAGTTTTACGTCCCAGTCGAAAAATCAATTCCCTTTAGCTCATGCACAGAAGGCAACTCATATGCATATCACTCTATTTGACAGACATTTTCTATTGTTGATCGATGCTGCACCTTTCTTTTTCGCTTTCCTCTGTAATGTCTCAGCAACAGAAAACTTCCGGCTGGGTAAAAACTTTAGATAATCAGGACTGGCAGAAATTCTCCGAGGTTCAACCTTATTCCGCCTGATTCCGTGTTGACATTAATGAAGAAGGAAGAAGGGGATCGCTACTGCTTTTAGTTAGAAAGAATTCTATGGCAGATTGAGAGTTGTCAAGAAGAATCACAATATCTAGACATATAGTAAAAATATGTCCAACTAAAGCCATCCAATCATAGGTACAAATAAGGGTCCTTTTGAAATAAAAAGATATAAAGCCGATCCCTATTAACGAGATTGCCGTTCAGACATTTTACTATATTTTTCGTCCAGGGTTGAATCTGTTGTGTTGTTTAGCCATATTACTCGAGCCACTTTTGTTCATATTTTGCAAATCAATAGTCAGTATGGCGGGCTAGCTACCGCTGGTATTACACATGAGGCAGAACTATGAATTAAGGGAGGATATCTTCGGTAGCATCTCTACCCATCATCTCCGATATCCTGTGATCTGGAACTTAGTACGAAATTCAATGCTCTGTGATAATATTTGTGGTTTTATTGTTGCAAAGATCGCCATCGAACATCATAGATCTTAACATTTTATAGCTACATTAGACGATATCCTTTATCTTGAAAGTAACCAAGAGAAACTGTTAGAAATGTCAATATTTGAACGCGACAAATATGACAGACAAAAAGTGAGATATATCACTTAGTAAATAAATCTTCGCGTATTAACTTCATAACTCTAGTATGAAAGATAATGTTTATCTTTTTGTACCATATATGATGAAAGGAATCTGAACATTGGATAACTAGGCTCTCATAGTGTGGTTAACTAAAAAATGTCTTCGGATACCTCTAGAGACCTCGAGTTGTCGATAATGTCGTTACAGAATTCTATCAAATTTCTTAATTCTGCCATACAGCCATTCAATGAGATTACATTTGATGCAAAGTCTTACGGCATGGTGTTGAAAACCAAGGCAGTTTTTGATGTCATACAGGAGAGCTCTGTCCAGAAGAGGTCAGAAAGCATCAAGGAATTCATAGAACCAAAATTGGCAAGAGATTATGTGCTTCTGCAAGAAATAATGAAAGATTCAAACAAAAAGGAAGAACGAATCCAGAAACAGATTCTTCCTCTGGAAAGAAAACTAGAAAGAGCAAGAAACCAACAAATAGCTATCAGTACAAATTTACAAGAAGTCAACGGATCAAAAGAAGATATCGCCAAACTGAATAATTTGAGAGCTAAAAAATTAAAGCTATTATCGGATTTACAAGCCTATGAAAGGAAAGGAATCAACTCATAATTGATGCTCAAACTATTTACGACTTCATGGCCTGCATGCAGCATTTGAAATTTTCTGTGATTTTTGAAACTGCACGCTCTAAACTCTCAAGTTTAATGCTGATGGAAAGTAAAATGGGATCTGAAGTCACAACATCACAGGTCTCCACTGTAGTTACTACCTTTGGATTGCCTTCGTTGTCTGTGTACGTGATTGATTCCTCCAGATACTTACTTGACATTTTCAACAACGTTGAATATGAAGGGTCGGAACTTGAATTAAACATAGATTTCAATGTTGATCCGATTCCCGAATTTTCGTTCAAAGCTTCCTCTTCTTTCTTCTGCCATTCTAGAAGTTTTCTATATTCATCCACTAATATCTTAGAGATTGGGGTAGATCTGTCGCGCGAGATCCTAGCCCGTACACAATCTGCAAATGATTTTCGACTTGCATGATCAAGAATAAGATCCCAAGGTCTGTTGGTGATTGGTTTCACAATTTTTAAGTCGATTGATATATCGCTATTACTAATCAAGACGTCTAACGCAATTATTGGTGGTAACTCGGGTTCAAATACACTGGCAGGACTCCGATACTGTGGAAACATGTAAGCTTGTTTGGATGATATCAAAGAGCGTTTGGCCAAATCTATTTGACCGTATAATGTCTCTAAAAACTTCAGAAAAACAGAGTGATCGAAATCATCGTTTTCCAGAAGTTTATCTATGGTACTAATTGCGTTGTAAATTGAGTCGTGGCAATCAAGGATTTGTCTTAAAATTAGATAACTGTCGTCCTTGAGCCTCAAGTTGAAAACCTTTCCTCCATTGAAGTTCTTAGATTTAATCGAAACATTAAGCCCAATTATTTTAAAATTCCTCCTTGTAATAACACCTTTTAAAACTTCAGAATTATGAGATGACAATGGTAATTTGAAGTCCTGGTCGTTATCCTCATCGATTTGCGTCAAACAGTATGATAGACTTTCTTTTATTGAGGGCAGCTGAGGTCTGATTATCTCATCTATTAGCCAATTAAGCTCGTTCTCTGTATTTGTAGTCAGGCTCTTTCGCTCATCTGAGCCTGATGGGTTGATCACGTATACCTGAGCGGACATAATGTGTTTTCGTTTACCGTTACCTGTTATAATTGAAGACTCATCGAAGAAACTCCCCAAGGCTGAATCCCCAAGTCGACAGGATTTGATTTAATCTACCGCTAAATATACATGGTGTATGGATGTTTCTGGTACAAATTATTTCCCAATATGGAATGACTCGTTTTGTTCTAAATGATCTAGGACCATTCTGTTGAAGTTCAGGGCTGCCGTCTCTAATATTCAGAATTAATCAGCAACAGATACCATACTACTTGAAGATTGTATACTAGTAGTTCAGAATCATCTTTGAAGATGACGCCCGACGAAGAGTCCCTTGTTCCAGATTACCCCATAGACCTAGCATCCGCGTTACTGAACCAACCTTTCGACTACATGATCCCGAAGCAAAATAGTAAGTATTGACCGACAACCGACAAGTGTTCAAAGGTTATTTGAAAAGTGATTCTAACATATCTTCAACATTTTAGTTGTACCATTTGCTACTCCCTATGACATACGACTCTCCGAAAACGAACTGCCACTTGATCACGAGCGTTCTCAAGATCCAAATTCACCCTTTGACGAGAGATTACAAAACGAACTGCTCAATGAATTTGATGATCCACCTCAGGATATAAAATTCCTACAGTTCAAGAAGCCTTCGTCAAAGTTTAAAGAAATCAGGGAGTCCAGTGGGATGTTTAAATCTCGAGACGAAGAAAATATTCCATCTCTGGAGAAAGCCATTCGAAGTAAGATTAAGTCAGTATCAAAAAAACAATGGGTCAAACCAGACCTTAAAATCAAACGAATAAAACTCAATTGTGATCCTGATCCGTCTGAGGTTCGTCATTTGATAGATAGCTCCATTCATATACGGCCTATGGATTACTCAACAATCAATCACACCTCTCAACCACTCTCTGTCACTCACAGTTATATAGAAAGCACATGGAATGACATTCATGGTATGACAAAAATTCAAGGATCAGATAATTCTATAAAGGAGAATCCAAATATTCCAGTGCATAACGAGAAAGAAGATCCCAAGCAGATCTCATCAGACTCATTGACTGCATTGCAAACTATAATTAACTCCATTGGTCTTCATGACGAAAATATTGATAATGACGACACACAAATATGGGCATCTTATTCTATTAATAATGATAGTCACATTGCAACATTTTTATTAACCATAGAAACTCTACAATCACTGGAAGATAATTTGAGTCGATTATGGTATAATAGAATGCTTCAAGACCTAGATGTCCAACTACTAATTAGAATAAACGAGGTTTCGTATCGTTCCTTTGCTGCATGTCAGGACCTGAACTGGTCAGCCATCAGAGATAACTCATCGACTACCACATATACCCTTAGTCTTGCATATAACTGTTGCAAAGCTGCAATTTTAACTCTGCTTGTTTTCACAAGTGACAGAGAAGAGAAACAATTATATCTTGCGAGATATATGGATTCGGTTCTTGGATTCATATTTAATCTGGGTAATGAGTTTATCCTACTAGAAAAAGAAAGTAGGCCCGCATATTCAGAGATTAACTCTGAACTCTTCAGCCAAGTGGTTCGAGATTTTATCAAAATCTTAAATTTTGCATCATGTTTTGTGAAACAAGCTAACCTGGAGGAGACTATAATCACCAAAATAGAATATTTCGCTTTAGAAACCATATTCACATTTTCAGATTCTAAATCTAAAAGCGATTTACCTTTGCATTTTGGTCAAATGAGATATCTGGCAGGGAATATTCTTTATGAGACATTCAATCGATATCCAGAACAAAGACAGTTTATAGTAAGTGAGATTCTGAATTGTTTTGATAAATTACCAGTGAATAAATCTCACTCCAAAAATTTCAGGTCCTCCAAAGGATTCAGTGTCCAGCTGGTCAGCATATTACTTGTTCAATTGGTCCAGTCCTTCTCCATAACAAACTATGAGTTTGATGAGTCATATTGGTCTTTGATAAACGATGATTCGAAGACGAATACTGAGAAAAAGATGGACCGCATAAATTCAGGAGTATATGAATATTTGGATGGGATTACTAAGGAAATGCACTTGATTTCAAACGAAATTTCCTCTTTGCTTCTCAGCAGAATCGCATCAGCTTCAGATCCCAACAGTAGAAAAGTATTTGAAAATTTAGTTGAGGATCTATTGCTCATGCTTAATTATCCAGAATATCCTGGTAGTGAAATCCTTCTTGAATCATTACTAAATATTTTAATGTTTGTGTTTAACTCAGACAAATACTCAACTCAGGTGGAGGCATTTTCTTTGGAAATGATTGGGCTGATTGGATCTAGAATATTTACATTTACAAGAAATCGGAAATCCCTTACATTTTCGCTTGATATCAATTCCTCCAGTTTCAAGGAACTTGTCACCAATTATTTCTTAGTTGCAAAGACCTTGAAACAAAATAGTGAAAAGGGCAACAGCTATGGATTTTTTGTTTCCCGTTTTCTCGCTTACGTTCACAAATTACGAGATGATATGAAACCACAATCACAGATAAAGGATCTACAAACACAAACTGTGCCTTTTACAAAAAATAATGAACTTGGAAATTTGTGCTTGGAAGTTGAACTAAGGTTGTTAAGGAATATCAATGATGCGCAGTTCTTTAATGGTGAAGATAGTGTCTCTAACTTTGACTATACAAAAGTTCTATTGTCACAAAACCTGTTCTCTTACTATGACAGCTTTCTGAATTTGATTGTGTCGTCGATGGAGCACCCGAAAGCTAAATCTAGAAGCAGAGCTGTTAGAAATTTGTCTTTATTGATTAATCGTGAACCATCTTTGCTTATGGTTTCTTCGATCAAAGGTGCCATTGCTGCTAGATTAATTGACTCTTATGCTTCCGTACGAGATTCTATCATAGATCTACTAAGCAATTGTGTAGTATCTTGTGCTGAAATTGTCGACCAGTTCTATTCAGCCGTCTGTGATAGATTGAGTGATAATAGCTTATCTGTTAGAAAGAAGTCGATCAATTTAGTATCTCTTATGTACAAACAATCAGTCACTACTGAAGTTCAGGCCACAATCTGTGAGAAATTATTGAGAAGATTGGACGATGAGGAAGATTCCATAGTTGATCTTACAACTTCCACGCTTTTGGAGTTATGGTTCTTGTCATTGGACCAAAAATGTCCTACTGAATCCCGATGGTGTCCATCCCCTATGTCCATTATTGACTGTATGGTAGGAGTAATAGGCTCTAGCGAGAAAAGCTGGGATTACTTTGAGCGATTTTTGAAAGAGAAAGTTGTTTACGAAGCATTGTCAAACAATAGCATGCATCACCATGTAATGAATTCATTACTACTCATCATCCAAACAATTTTGAGCTTCATAACTTGTAACGCCCATGACGAGTCATATCGTTCGAAAATAGAGATGTCCACAGGATTGCTTGCTATCATAGTAAAAAGTGATGGCTCTCTTGTGACTCAAGATCAACTGATCTCGCTTCAACCATATATCACTGATGATGCATCGACTGGAAGTTCGCTGTGCTATTTCATTCTTCAAGCATTTAGATACACATTACCTCAGATGCGTTCGTTAAAACCGAGCTTTATTAATCAGTGTCAGACCTCTCTGTTAAGCAGACTAACTAAATTCAATGCAAAGGAATTGGACGAAGCAGTTCCATGCTTATGGTTTCTATCATCTCTCAAAAATGATACTTTAAAGCTTGTGAGAGCATGCGTTTCCTCGCTGTCGCTATTGATACCCTATATGTCTAAGATTAAGATTGAAGGATTTCATCCTGATGGCAAACTTCAAAGACTTCTCTTTCTGTTGGGAAATTTTGGGAGATATTGTCAATTGGATGACCACAAGGACTTGTTTATTAACTCAAAGCTCGGTTTGAAACAAAATGAGTCTGTCTCAGGATTAATTATAAAATATATCTTGGTTTTTTGTGGCAGCGCCTTAGATCCAAATTTGAGAAGGGTTGCTGTGAAGAATATTTTGGGAATTTGCATTTCTCATCCACGTTACTATATGAGTGAACAAATTCTGAGGGTAATGGATGACATATTCAATTCTGATGATCCTTACCTACAAGATATAGTCATAAATGGACTTTCTGTGTTTTTGGAATTAGAAGAAAAAGTCGCTATTGAGAGAAACGGGTTAGGCAAAAAGGATTCTAAGGACTTGAAACTAGATGTACAAGTTTTCCATGGCGAATCTTCTGAGTATGTCAATGATGGAATCTGCTCATCACTGGTGCAACGCTACCTTGATGCTGTGTTGAAAAATTGTTTAGTGAACCACTCAGAACATTCTGTCTGTGCTGTTTCATTTCTTAAACTTGTCGTTAAGCTAGGTTTTGCTAATCCAAAGATCTGTATTCCTACCATTATTGCGTTGGAGGCATCCACATCACCTTCAATAAGATACGTTGCTGCTTCGATGCACGAGAACCTTTTTGAGAAATATGAATCATTGATTGAAAGTGGCTATATTGAAGGTCTGAAGTTGGCTGTACGCTATAGGAAGCAATTCTCATCCAACATTTTCACTGAGGCTACGGTTTTGAGATATATCACTAATGTTCTAGGAGGGAGTAAAAGCTCAATCAAAAAGCTTTTAAGGCTTATCTTGAAGTCGTTTAATATGATAGATATTAACAAATCAGACGAGGATTTGGTGTTTGTTAAAGACTATGTTGGGTATTTGGCTGTAAATTTATCCATACTGAACTACAATACGCAAGAACAAGTACTAATTTTGATCTCTGGCTTAGAGAAAATTATTTTCCGTGAAGGCACCAATTTATCAGAAAAATTCAATTCGGCCACAAATGAAGAAGAGTCTATTTCTTTGGGACTTGCTGCTAAGTCAATCCTATCACTTCACAAACTCAAATTATTATTAATTACTAACTATAATATCTCAGACGAAAAGATTGCTAAATACCAAGAAAGTCAAAATGCAAAAGATTTCAGATATAATATCACGCGTATTGACACATCAAAGCTTGATCTTTCAGAACTGAATTTAGATTCAGAAGGAGATGATACCGAACACTCATTCCGACTCTGTACAAAAGTGCGAGATTTAGTCAACTTAAAATAGGGAGGCTAATTCCTTTTCTAATTAACCCAATATAATAGCATTTAATACTAGTTTTATATGAAACTGTGAACCATCTTGGCTTATTTCTAATTAATACATATACCTTGCATCATGTATAAACCCGCCTTTATCTATATTCCTATTAAAAACTTCTCATTGAAGTCTGATCTTTTCGAAATGTAAAGTTTAAGCAAACTCTTTTTAAGGTAAATAAGTCTGCCCTCATTGCACAAGTCCTTTAACAATTCGGGTTGACATGAAAACAGGTTAGTTAATTCTCTCAAAATTAAGAAGCTTTCTTTCATATCTTCCAATCCCTCATAATTATCAAATATTGATATGTAATGTATGATATCTTGTGTTACTGTGAAAGAACCATTTGAATTGATCTTAAACTTCGTGAAATGCATAATTAGCAGGTTCAATAGCGATGATAAGGCTCTTCTGATGATTTCAAACTTGAGATCTGGATTGAATTTCAAGTATTCATACAGAGCCTTAAATATCTCACCTACGAATCTCATAATTTTCTCACATGTTTCAGTCTTATCGATCGCAGGTTGGTAGGCAGCAGGTTGGAAGTCATCAGCCGCTTGGTTATTAAGAATTGTTTTCAAATTCCTGTCAATCAGCTCCAACATGTCATCTAAGATGATATTTATCCCAATCTCCACATCCTGTAAGAAAGCGTTAAACATTGAGCTCAATTTGTTCTTCGTCACATTTGAAATTATCAAAGGATAAAAAAATCTTTTCACTACAATGGATAAAAGGTAGATCTGGATGGAAATCAAGTTCATCTGACTTAAAAAGTTCAAACTTAACTCGTTAGAATTTGAACCGAAGAATGACGTCAATTTCTGTTGTTGCATCAAGATGCCGTAGTAATACAGCGATTCCATTCCAGTGGAAACATATGAGTGGCCAAAGTTGTACAATAGAATATCAAACATCTCCATTGAATAGGCATTTATCTTGCTAGGCACAAGCTCAATCGATCTAGTAAGAGCCTCAACGACATACTTTAAAATTCTTTCGGTAACTAGGAGAGATAACTCTGAATCATTTGCAAACTCCTCCCCATGATCTCCAGGGTTCATATCCGAGAATATTCTGCTGTTTCTATTGCTATTTGGATTTGTGGATGTTCCATTGTTAGTATTACCATTCCGAATCTTTGATCGAGTGAATTTATGCTTTAGTGATGTTGATCTGTCCATGTTCTTTATGAAATTGGATATAGAAGTGAGCTTTCTGTTCTTCTTCGAATAGGACAAAAGCCGTTTGGTAGAGTTCTCTCTCTGTGGTGGCTCTGTAGCCAGTATCAAGTTGTCTGCCTCTTTTTCATAATCAACGGCATCATTGCTATGGCTGTCTTTATAATGTAAAACCTTATTCTCAAGAAGATGTTTTTGAATCACTCGGTCGTTTTTAATCTCAAAACTATACATCAACTGTTCAACCAACTTCGTGAGATTCTCCTTTTCCATCTCAAAGTAAGCATCATTCTCCAAGAATTCGTAGAAAATCTGCGATTGGAATTTTTCTAATTCCATTGAGAGATCCATATTTTTCTCTGAAAGGAAACTTAAGATCCTCTTTGTGGTCTGGAATAGTTGTGAAGACAACAGATGCAAAATTCGTAACATCGACAATTTCGAGAACGACTCTGAAATTTTCAACAGAAACTGGATTCTAGTATTTATCAGCTCATTGTAGAACTTGTCGATAAATGACACAAGGACCGCCTTAGTATTTTCTGCGAAAATCTCATTGATGGAATCAAAATCCTTGTATATCGTGTCTTCAAATGCATCTAACAAGCGAACAGTCATTCCATCCAATTTGAAGTCATCAAAATTAGGATCACTTAGATTTCTCCAGTAGCTTTCTTCCACATTTAATTCTTCTCCGTAAGATTGGCTAAACACAGGGTGTTGGTTTATGAAATATTGCACAATATTCTTCCCGTTATTGAATTTAAACAGAACCCTACTGATTTCCTTGATCTTTGTAAAATCCTTTAACGAGTAGTACTTTCTGAATCCATCCAGTAGTCCTATTTCAAAATTATGACAGTGGTCATTAATCAATCTATCGCATTCTTGAGAACGAGGTAATTCCTCGGAACTAATTCTTGATGAGAGTTTTGACAGTTGATTCAACGCTAACGCAACCTTTCCCATGTCATGACGTGAAACTTTTTGTAGTTCTAAAGGAGTAGTTCCCTTGGTATAAAACTCGTTATAACATTTGGTGACAAAAATCAATGAGACGGTGTTCTCCTTAAGATTGTTTGTATTTGTCAATTTCTCTCCTAAAGGACGAATGCTTGTGCTGATCTCTCCCACCTTCATATCCAATTTGGAAAACCGACTGTTGAGCTCATTAGCTTTTGGTGCCAGCTTCAACACATTCACGTAATGCTCTGATTGCTTTGAAGTAGATATTTTCTCGAGCTTTGATTTCCTCTTGACACACTCTTCACTCAATTTGTTGAGCTCCTTCAATGTTGCTTCAAATGTCCGAATATACGGTTTAGGGTCAATCTGATCAATTCCTTCACTGTCCTCCAGCTTCGAAAGTTGAGTACTGGAAAGATGCTCGATGAACTCCGGAACCGTCAGGCCATCTAGGAAGTTGTCCAGAGTGAGAAGCTGTTTTGTTTTCTCATCCAGCTGGTTCAGAGATTCCATTGTGAACAATTATGGTTTATTTGGTGCCACTCCATTCACTGTGCAGTCACCAGTTTCTGTCACAAACACTGGCGTCGATGCTATCTAGAGTTTGTTCTTCCGTACCATTTCAATCCAACCCATCTTCTTCAGCTAAGTGCCTTTAAACACTTTGTATACGAAACAACTCGCGTAAGACGGATCGGACCAAATAATCGACGCGTCTATCGACTGAAGATTCCGACGTCACATCGACGCGACGATTATAAATCAAAAAATATTTTGTGGGGATGTGTCCTTTTTTTTAAATTAGGCTTAAAAAGGTTTACGTTTCCTGATGGTACTCCAATTATTTGTTTTAGTTTTATTTAGAGACTCAATAGAATAGCTAATCATTCAAGCATTTGTTGTCTTAAAGGGAAAAAAAGGTAATACATTGAAGGGTGCCTGAGCTCACAAGTGGAAGTGGTCTTAAGTCGTGTTTGCAATCTGTTATCTAGTGTAAGCTCTGGAGTAATCGAAAAGAGAGGCTCTCAGAAGAATAGGAAAAGAGACCTGTTCTCTAATGCAGAATAAAAGGCAATGAAAAATCTGGTGCAGCTTTTGACACCAGAGTATCCAGGGACTGATTCCCGACGCTCTCTGTATGTGGCACAGGGTACCCCTGATAAGCAACTGTCTGTTCGGGAGACAGACCACAGCAGCTCGGAGGGTCTCATAAGTATATGTTCCAGAGTTCTTCGGCTGATATTCTTTTTAACTACATCATCCAACACGATGTTGGAGCCCTACATAAGGGAGGTGCTTAGAAGATCAAAGAGTTCACGCTCAGTGTTACAAATAACATTGTTCTATATGCTAATGGTCTATGGACGTACTAGGTCAGGCCCGAATTTTGAGAAAACGGGTTCTACAGGTAGCAGCAGAGACTCTTTAAATTGTCCAAAACGATGTTTTCTCTCGTGCCTGATTTTGGCATCTAAATATGTTCAAGATCAGAACTACACTTTGAAAACGTGGAATAAAATGACGGGTCTGTCGTTGAATGAGCTCAGACTCAATGAAACCAAGATATTGGGTCTTCTTAACTATGAACTCCATGTTAATGAGTTCAAGTTTAGGGCGTTGACAGAACTCATTAATCAATCGTGCGCTGTTATTGATCAAGCCAATACTGCCAATGAATTAACCTGGAAAAAATCTATTTTGACTCCACCATCTTCTCCTAAGTTAGAAACAGGAATGTTTGGTAAATTCAACGCGACTTCTTATGGCGATGCAGCAGATCTCGAGTTCGACAACTCCACTCCAGTGGTGTCTGAGCAGTTGAACCAAGATAATGCATTGGCCGCAAGACTGGCGCGACTATTTACCACGTTCCTATGTTCAATCAAGGAATTACATAGATGCGAGCTGAAAGTTCATGCTACGAACTTCACTGTCAATAATAGATCCAATTTGGATTGCAACAGCGCTGCTAAAAGAAAATTGTCAAATGGCTATGATAATAATAATAATAATGATTATAAGAGGGTGAAGATTGGCCTAATTGGAGTATAATAGTATCTATCTGTTTTTTTACATTCCTTACCTTTGCTAATTTTACTCTTCTAAAACGTTTATGATGTCAATCTATTATAATTGTAAAATTAGATACAGTAAAGAAAATACAAGGATCGCGTTCACCAAACAAAGCTGAAATAGAAGCTTGTAGTTTATTCTCCAGAGGAAAGGAATGTGTTCTGTTTGTTTGGAGTTATGGAGACTGGAATAACCAGAGTTGTTATTGTAGCAGCACCAAAGAAGCCAAAATCCATTAATCACTGCGAAGGTTGCGTATAGTATAATATCCACGTACGGTCTCGTGAGGTAGCAGATATCATATGAATAGTTTGGGGTTGAAACCTCCAAATTTCCGCCAACTTTTATTTCAGTGCCGACCTGATTAACCTCATGTAAAGTCAGCAATTCGACTGCCGGTTTTAGAATGCCCATAGTCATGGAAATAGACTTAATGGTAATTTCAATAGCTTTCCCCTTAGGATAATGGTGAACTACTTCACAATAATCGTGGTCATCACCACTAAATATGATATCAGGTTTGATCTTCTCTAAAATAGTATCGGTTATCTTATCATCGATGACCGTTTGAAATTGGTAGCCTTTTGCTATCGGAAACCTTTCGGACTCTCTTGGAGAACCGCATGATGCCTTGGAGCTTCTATAAAGAGGAACATGATTGAACAATATTCTGGTATATCCATCATCTTCCTTGGCAAGACTTTCGAGGAATTTTTCAGATTCAGCAGAGATATCCTTGTTGACGACGTTGGAGAGTGATATGGCGTCGAGGAAAATGAGCTCATGTTTGAGTTTCACCACCTTCTGGTTTGTTTTGCCGAAATTTTCCCGGAACCTGGCCAAAGCAGGCTCCTTTACTCCATCAGCCCAGCCAATGTCGTGATTTCCAGGGGTGTTCATGAACACGTCACCCTGGTATTCTTCCAGCGGGAACAGCTTCTTAAATCTCTCGAGCTCCTTCATGTAATAGTCGGTCTGTGACGATCTGCCATTGTCCATCATGTCTCCGAGAAAGATGACTCCGTCCGGTTTGAGATGTTTCATCAGAGTGACGAAGTTCTTGTGCATGTAATTGTCTGAGGTGAACTTGGACAGTTCCATCAGAGGCCATGGACGCCCAGGATACGTGTGATTATCTATCAGTTGGGGGTCTGAAACCAGCAACAGATTGTAGCTTTCTGACGTCTGAGGTTTTTCGAAATTGCATCCTGAGATATCCAGCCATACCTGTCCGATTTCGAACCAGAGAAAGAGGGCTGTCCATGCGAAGACGATTGGGAAAAGACATTTGAATCTTCCTAATGCTGATGTTCTGGTCAGGCTTATTGACCCTATACCTAATCGCATTGGATTTTTGACTGTGATTGCTATATTTTCCTTATTCTTTTGGTGTTTTTGTACTTCTTTCACTCATAAGTCCTTTAATCAAATCCTTTAGAGATAATAGTTCTTAGTAAAGGACCCTGGTGATCTTTTTCTTGTGACCTCTACAGCATTATTGCAGCAGCCCAGTAAAATAAAACCCTTTTGGAATTTTGGCTGTGTGGTACCTGCAGAGAATTTTCGAACGATGTGAATATCCAAGAACAAAAGGAGATAAAGGCAAACATAACAAAAGACAAAACAAAAGACAATTAATAAACAGCTAAAATGCAATACCTACTAACATTGGTGGTTGTTCTGGTCTCAATAGCAATATTCCTCTTCCCTCATGTCAAATCAAACCTCCGAGATATAGATCCCGTGGCGCTCGAAAACCAATCTTCCATCAGTGCCACAAGACGACACAACGAATCGGCAATCTACAGATCCGTGGACGTCCCACACGGATTGTCATTGAACACAGGATTGCGAATCCAGGACGGCTACAAACTCAGAAACGGAAATCTCAAAGACGTCTGGTTCAAGGCTCTCAAAAGCTCAAAAACATCCATCTCCTTCGACTCATGCCACCATGGAATCAAAAACATTAACCATCAGCTCGCAGAACTCAACAAGAATCTCAAATCTCACACCCTGAGGTCCAAAATAGGTCTTTTCTCTACCCTGCTCAACATCGAAAGTCTGTATCTCATCTTGACCTGTTTCTTTATCTCCGATAAAACTTTGGTCAATTACAACTCGCTTCCAGAGACGGAAATTGACGACCTGGATCTCATAGTCGTAGACTCCCAGTATCTCAACTTGGTTCTCAAAAAAGGGTTCAAAACAATCGTCGTCATTGGTGATTTCGATCAAAACTACGTAGAATCTCCTGGTGTCTCAATCATAAGTTTTCAAAGATTAGTCTCGGAATCAGACACCGTCCAGAAAGACCAAATGGATTATGACCCCTCAAAGGAAAGCGATAACTTTGTCAACCAGGTGTATACAGAGATTAATAATGGTAAAGAGTACCGATACTTTCAGAAAAGTTTTGTTTCTTCAATTGCTTCACAATTGATGTCACTCTCTTCGGAGTTCAATTGGGGCCCTCAAGACCGGTTGCTTGTTTGCGTGTCCCCTTCTGACCCAATATCCAAAAATAACATGATTCTAAAGGTACTCTGTGGACTGTTGTCGGGTGTTGAATCCATCCACATCGCCAACGAATCGAGTCTAACTCCCGAATTCATCGCTTCTCAGAAGACTTCGATTTTGTCAGTAGGAGATTCTGTCTTGCAAACTTTTCTGAATTATAAAACAAACATCGTTAAAAAGCTATTGGTAGATAGAGCAGAGTATCTGAACTCAATTGGTATCTTTAGCAACTTGGGCACGGTATTCCCTTCGAAGCTGAAACTGAAACTAGTCTACTCTCAACAATCTAGTTCACCCCTATCTTCCAAGAACTACAATGCCTTGAGAACTATCTTGCACTCGAGAATTATTAGAGAAAAGAACATTATTGGCTCATTGGGTCCGATAATGAAAACCAATCTCTACGAATATCGTGTATTCAGCGATAGTAAGACCTCTACTCTGATGACACAGTTGGGAGTTTGTTCCAATTCTCTGGAAGCTAAACTGAAAAAGAGCCACGACGATGATAAATTGGGTTCTTTGTGTGTAAGAGGATTCTCTCTATCCAAGTTCGATGGAATGGATGTTGATGAAGACTTATGGTTGAACACAGATATCACAGGGAGATTTAATAGTGACGGCTGTTTCTACGAATACTCCAAGTTCTGATTCAAGATTCATCTGCTGCTTGTCATACTCTTATAACATGTTTTACATTTAATAAATGCATATTTTGAAGTTACATTTAAACTATTGGGCTCCCTGTCAGCAACTAAATAATAAATGACCAAAACTACATATGCCTCTTAGTTGAAATTTCTTGGAATCTTATCGTCCCATATTTTCTCTGAAACAAGAGACTCTCCCTCCCAGGCTTTCAGTTTGTTGGTCAAGTAAAAGTTATCATTATCAGATTTCATGATGGAAACAGTCTCAAGTTTAATATTCCAGTCATCCTCGTGTCTTCCCATTTCATAGGTCCAGCTGCATTCATTATAAGCAGAAAGTGGATCGTTATCTTTTATTTTCCATACATTCTTGTTGCAACTTCCATGGTAAATTCCTGACAATTCTCCAAATTCCGGGATTTTAACAATCCCAGAATCCTGAATATCAGTCACATTCCACTCGTACTTAGGGTAATCGTAGGTGACTGTTTTAGTTCTACCATAAGGTGCGATCATTTGTGACTTGATCGGATTCATGATAGTCGGTTTCGAAAATTCAGGACTCTTAACAATTAACTCTTCGGACAGTATTGGCAAAACCAATTCTCCTTTGTAGATAGTCAAAGTAGGAGTTTCTGCGGTCGGCCAATTCTGAGGCCAGTCACAAGTAGACAAAGCGACTCTAAGTTTGTGGCCTTTTTCTATTCTAATACCAAGTACATCAAGGCCCATCTCAATATCATACTTCTTTCCAATCTCTAAATATTCTGGGAACTCGTGGGAATCCCTATGCGTCAGATTTAGCTGTCCCCAAGAGATCAAAACATGTTCACCATTGTCTGGATATATATCAACTATCCTCACCGATAAATTGGCTATCTTTTTGTCAGATGAAAGAGTAAATTTGACTTTGGGTTCTCCTAGTAAGTCCAGAGAATCGGTCAAACCCTCTGAGTCAAAGCAAAGACATTTAGAATCTTCAAGCTTCTGATCGGCAGGGAAGTCTCCCTTAAATCCAAATGGGCAGAATGTTCCTCTGAATAAACCATGGTTCAAGACACCGCTAAAACTTTTATTCAAAGGTTCAAGAAAAGAGGTTAATGAAAGTTCTTGGTAAGGCCCAAAATGGTACGAAACAGTCTTCTTGGTTCTGGTGTCATTCATAGAAATCCATCTTCCCTCACGACAAATGTAAGAATCTTCGATAGTCGAAGGATTCTGAACATAAGCTGTTAGTCTAGGCAAGCTGAATTCGGAGGACATCTCTGGATATAGCCACTTCTTGAACCACTCCAATGAAAGTTGCTGATAACCTATTTTAGGCGATGGTTCTGCCATTTCAGGATATTCGTGAACCCAAGGACCAATGATTCCACAAGAATTAGGGTTGGGTAGATTATCCACCATTCTGAAAACTGGGGTGGTATATCCATCTCTCCATCCACCAACACACAAAACTGGAATATCAACTTTTGAAAAATCTTCACATATAGAACCATGTTTCCAGTAATCGTCTCGAGTCTGATGAGACAACCAATGTTTTACCATGGGTTCAATTTCCAGTCTTTGTTTCCAGTTTTCTCTCCATCTGTCTCCTACCAACTTCGGATCTTGTGGCCTTGGAGCATAGACAGCCATTGTAGAGCCCCACCACAGCATATCAGAGGCAAATACACATCCACCTCTATAATGGACATCATCTGAATACCTGTCATCTGTAGACATCAAGGAGACTACTGTCTTCAAAGCAGGATGTTGTCTTGCAGCAACCTGAAGTCCATTGAAGCCTCCCCACGATTTTCCAAACATTGCAATTGATCCATTAGACCATTTCTGATCTACTATGAAATCAAAAGCTTCTAATGCATCATCTTGTTCCTGTTTGATATACTCGTCTAGTAAAAGGCCATCTGAGCTAGCACCGCCTCTCATATCAATTCTAATAGAAGCCAGACCATTTCCAGCGTAAAATGGATGTCTAATAGAGTCTCTTTGAATTGTTACATCTGTTCGATATGGAATGTATTCCACCAGAGTTCCAACTTTGGTCCTACCCTCCCAAGCATCTTTTGGAATCCACAATTGAGTCCTCAAAGTGATTCCATCTTTTAGAGGAATCTCCAAATTTTCAACTTTGACTGTCTCAAAGGGTAGACTTTCAGCAGTGATTATCTCTGTTATCGCCTTAGGGTTTGTATTTCTCACATTAAAAGCCATTTTTCTGGTTCGATATTCAATTTAAGGAGGCTTTGAATTCATACAAACCTTAACTGCCATATAATCTTGAGATAAATTATTTATATTTCCTCAAGTGTCACCCTTTTCATCCACCAATTCCACTACAGTTTCGACACAATGATAAATGTCTATTTAAATGTATGAAATCAGTCTGTTCGAAAGTTGTATACAGTATATTTCAACATTTGGAGCTCATTGGTGAAGCGGCCGTTAAATTATCGGAAATCGTTCTTAACAATAGCAGATTGCGCCGTGCAAATCGCTAGAGAATTATTTCCATTTATAGCAAAAACCGTTAGATCTCATGACCGTAGAACTTAAGCTTGAGAGTAAACTACGTTCTGAAGCAATCCGTTGAATTAGATCTAAAATACAGACACGCAAGACTATAAAGATATCAGACTGTAATTTGGCAGTTCCTAGAACCTAATATTCAATACTCCGATGGAACTAATTTACAGGCTGTGTCGTGCTTGCAGGGGAATATATCAGACATTCTGAATTTGCTCTGAACACAGTAGACTAAAAACCATTCAGTTTATGAAACATTGTCAACAAAATATATCATTAACCTTCTTTCTGGGTAAATGAGAAAGGTTCACAAACCTGGGCTTGGCTTATCTAAATACTAAACGAATTTATTTTGGTTTTATTAGTCAAATTGAAAGACTCACAACATTTAGCATTTAAACCGTTTGAGAGGTTGAGTCCTACTGTATTGAGACCATTTTCTGGTTCTAGAGTTTGGTCCTTTTGATTCCAAGTGTCGTAAGATGACATCTTACGGCTCATACTTTCCTGAAACGATATTTCTTGATCCTATTACAATTTGTCATAAATCATGGTAAATTTTCCAATATGTATCTCTTTTCTTGGTTAAAAGGATTGGTTCAATGGTTTAAATTGGGATTATGGACTATGTTTGGGCTCTCGATCTCGTTATTCTGCTACCATTTGGACTATTCAACGAATAAAGTCCCTACGAAAGCCGCGAACTTCCTGTATTATTTATATGTGTCTATATTTTGTACTCTTTGTTTCACTGAGAGTTTACGGCATGAACTCTCACTCGTCTTGTGCGTTCTAGGGTGGCCTTGATAGCTCCCAATCCTGTCAAATCTGCCTCGGAACAAAAAGAGACACTAGTGATGTGGTGCATGGATGTTTGGTCCCAGCGGAAATTTGTAGTCGAGGTTTAGTTGCCCTGCCTTGAGACCCTCGCGTACTCTAAAGGAGATTGAATCCGGCTTGAGGTAGAAACACAAAGTAAGGAGAGAAGACTAGATGATAACTACACTAGAAAGACCTGATAATAGTTGAGTTAGTGATACTGGATTCTAATTACGCTTAGACAAAGTTATACTTTTGCTGTTAGCGGAGAAGATCTGGATATCATAACAGACAAGAACTCCTTCAATGAAAAACGAGCTAGAGATGGCTAGTAAGGAGACGGATCGGACACAGGAGATACAGATGATCGAAATCCCTGATCTGAATAGCTCAACACCGAATGATGTTGAAAAGTCTAGCATCTTTGGTAATAATACTAGCAGTGCAGAGCGAGATCAGCCCGCCTCATCAGCTCCGAGTTCCAATGTTTTGATTCCGCAGGAAATCGAGGAACGGCCTGTTGTGGATCTTGACAATATTCATGAAGCTAATGAAAAGGCTGAAGAGCAATATGATGGCTATGGAAGCCAGCCGATGGCATTCAGACTGGGAGATCCGCCTTCCCAGAGAGAAGCGCACAATCACACAACAGATCACCCTTCAACGATCATAGAAAGAAAAGCTAGTATCGGAGCTAAGCAGAAGGCCTCCTACCCCAACTACACACTCAACATAATGGTGAGGCAATTTACAAAGCTGGCAGAGAGAAAATTGAATATTTGTTTGAACAGCGTACCG
This sequence comes from Ogataea nemodendra, assembly GCA_030567775.1. Classification (NCBI taxonomy): domain Eukaryota; kingdom Fungi; phylum Ascomycota; class Pichiomycetes; order Pichiales; family Pichiaceae; genus Ogataea; species Ogataea nemodendra. The sequence continues at coordinate 288,887 of JAJLSV010000043.1, forward strand.
TTAGATCAAGAGCCACATATTATCGACATTCTCTCTGAGGGTGTTGATCCAACATTTGATAGGGTCATTACCTCTTTAGGCTATATTGCAAGACGCAAACCAAGGTCTGTCACTGATGCAGTAATGCACTGGAGAAGAGGAAAGTCAGAATTGAGAGAGATGGCTAGAGCAATACTCGAAAAGGATATGCTAAACTGGAGAAATGCTAAATCTGGCAACAGCACCAATGGTCATAAAAAGTCAGAGTCAAGAGTTTCTAAATTTACAACTGACTCTTCATCAACGAATAATGATTCACCTAGTATAAAACAGTTAGAGGAAAAGGTACAAAAGTCGGAAATTACATTCACACAAGCAGATAGGCAATTCACGATTAGCACATACATATTATGGAGGGTTTTGATAGAGGTGGTACGTCAAACACCAACAAGCATACTCACAGAAGAAACCGGTTTAGAAGAAATCATGTACAATTATCTGAAAAATATTGATCCTTATCTCGTGAGTCAAAGTATTATTCATTCATCTAATTGGAATTTGTTGGCTGAACTTATAGGCCATATGTCAGAGAAGTCGTTCTTAAGTGTAAGTGATAGATTCATAGCTGATTTAGAAAAATTTCCTACAGGTTACACTACAAATGGCAGTATCAGTGAATCAAGTCTCAATCTGTTGATTCACGGAATGAGATATTTACAGTTTTCCAACAGCTCAGTAGAGAGATTTGAAGAAGGTGCAGATTTTATGAAAAGTCTAGCAAAATTCTTCTACAAGTGTGAAAATGAGAATATATTGAATTCATATTGTGATGTTATAAATCAGCTTTTATTGTCATTAGCTGAATCATTGACAGCAGAAGTAGATCATCCAACTTGGGTTGATGCCATGAGAGCAATATTTTCCAAGAGTTTACGCATATCTACAGATGCTTCACCGAAATTTTGGAGGAGCTCTGCTACATTGATGTCCACCTCTCTTTCAGTATCTCCTAAGGCTTTATTTGAGCAGCAGTGGTTGAAGATTGTTGATATGAATATAAAAAGATTGAAACCAAGAATACCTACTGATGAAAAAGCGGTGATTGCCACTTGTCTTGCAAGATTGATCTGGTCATATTTGTATAGATATTCGGATACTTTGAATGCTAAAACTAGGAACTTGGAGTCGATTGCTAATCTTATGTTCCAAAACCAGCAGAATAAGAAACAACAATGGATTACACATGATTCATTGTTGATACAGGTGACTGTTCATACATTACGAGCGATGGCATATTCTCAGTTGAATTTTACGCTAGAAAACATTGTTCTTCCAATTCTGAAGGTTTCATTCAATGGTTCTAATTTGGAGGGAATCTCCCACGAAAGGTTGATATTATGTGTGAGAACCTATTCATGTATTTTATCAGACTATAAGAATAGAGAAAGACCTCCTTTCCCAACTGATGATGTGATCCAGTCTTCTTTAGACCCGATGGAGTTTAGTAATAGTGATAATAAGGATATTTTTGATGCAAACTCTTCAAATGCTGCGGTGCATGAAGAAGTTTCGGGTATATTTATCTCGTTACTCTTTTTATTGGATGCTCAGGTCGGTTGTAAGGTATTGGATAATGCTAATAATTCTGGTTCTGGCTCTTCGTCCTCATCTACTTCTTCCACTCCAACTTTACCTTTGAAACTGAGCAATTTTTATTTCCATTCTGAAAACAATAGTTCTAAGAATTTGGAACTATTCTCGACTGTAATATCTGGAATATCATGGTGTCTCAACAATAATTCATCTCAGTACAGAAAGGTGATTGAACTTTTAGTGAGAAATTGTATTCATGACGATTACAATGTTAGTTCTTTTTGCATTGATGTTTTGAAGGTCCTCATAACTGGAAGGAACCCAAGTGTCATTATGACAGTATTCGCAAGGACGGCTTTTTATTTGGATGAGAAGGCAGCAAGCTTTTCAAATCACGAATATATTTCATCTAATAACTACATCAAGCTTCTCGAAGTTTATGTAGATTTACTACAATGCTGGCTAGAATCGTTGACAGATACAAATAGAATGTCATCTGAGACTCCAAACGAAATGTACAATGTGAATCACGGATTTGTTCAAGAAGAGATACAGGAGACAAAAGTTATCGAAGATTTGGAACTGAAGAGTATCGTGACATTGATTGATGATGTCGAGGGAAATGGATTGTTTTTCCTCTTCAGCCATGACTTCCGTGTGAGATTCTTAGGATCGCAAATATTGAGATTAGTGGCTCAGTTTGATGAAGTGATATATGAGCTCACTAGTGAACAAAGTCTAGAAAAAGAAAATGAGGATTACAAGAAAGAGCATAATCGAATGCCATCTAAATTTGCGGCTGAGTTTGGAACACGAGTAATCCAAGTTCTGGAATCACTTGATTTCTTTGAATTCATAAATCAAAAAAGAGCGATTCTGAGTGAAGCAGAGTCCAAAAGACTTGTTAGACTTCAACATAAGCAGAGAAAAGATACGATAATAAGACTTGCAGAAAGTAATCATGGTGTGGATGCTGCCCTTTGGTTCAAAATATTCGAAGAAGTGTTGGATTCCTTGGTCAGAAGTTGCCCAATTCAAATTGCAATTGCTAGATCGCACAGCTGTATCCGTTTGGTTCAGTTATATGATCAAATTGTATCCGTTAGTTTGAGCACGACTATGAAGAATGCTAACTCTCTCATATGGGACTATATGTTATTCTTGAAAATTGCCTGCTCGTCTTTGACCTCCACAAATGAGCAGAGGTTACATATTCCATCTGTTCCTGCTTCAGTAAATCCTACATCGAGCTCTATTTATTCTCCACTGTCAAAAACCCATAACAGGAAGAAATCGCAGCAACTGTTCACCGTTCAACATCAAAAAATTACTAGTGCAAGATCGATTTTCAAGATGACGGTGCCGCTGCTAACAACACAAAATATTAAGCTGAAAGACGCATTGGTTGAAGGTCTCAGTTGTCTTAATGTTAATATATTCAAAAGCTTCCTGCAAAGCATTGAAGCGATTATGGACAGTTGGAAAACCGATCCGGTCTCTCACAAAAAATCAGTTGAATCGGACGTTAGGTTAAGAATAGAAATCACAGGTATTCTCAACAAAGTGGTGGCTAAATTTTCGAAGATCGGAGCAGATTTTGTTGATGAGACCGTTTTGAAGAAGTTTAGCTTTATTTTGCAAAATAACAAAAAATTGTTGACGATGCCAGAATCACAAACAAATTATGAATTGCAACGACTGCGGAAGTATTTCTGTGGACTGCTTGAGAGTTTCCACTCAGAATGCTTGAAAATTGGTGAAGTCGAGCGTTGGCTTTCATTTAGCTTCAGGAAAGAATCATTTGAATTTGTGGAAGAATGGTGTGGTTATGGAAAGAATGATTCACTATTCAATCATCGTTATAGTATTATGATGAATAAAATTGCTCCAAAAAGTAATTCTGTTACTCTGCAAGCATCATTGGAACTGCAAAAAAGGCAATTACAATATAGTTCCATAAGCTGCATGGCCAGCCTTTGTCTAAGTCCCATTGTTAAACAACAGGATTCATTTAATATTCCACAGGTCCTTGACTGGATTGACGCTTTATTTAATACCCATAACGACAAAATAAGTTCAATGGCCAAAAAAGCATTATTGGAGATTCTAACCGTTAGTACGGATTCCGATGAATTTGTTAACGAAGTGATAAAGAAGTGTTACACTCATGATCCCACGCTTGGCCATTATTTTATAACTCTGAGTGAGGCATATGTGAAAGGTGCAGATTTACATTACTCCGTTTACAGACCATTGGCTCTCGGATTGTTTTCCTCTGGTTCAGATAATATCAATGTAAGGACTGCAGCTGCTAACTTATTGGAACACGCGGAAATGAAGTTTTATCAAACTAATAAGAGCATGGGTTTTGTTGATGGTATTTGTTGCCGATCACGGGTGATTTACAAGCGCACACTATTCCAACTTTCTACCCATTTTGCGACAGTTCATCCTGAAGAGAAGTTTAATATGATTTCAGAGTTGACAATGTTATTTCATGTCGTGGGAGCCAGTCCAAGAAGGGATATCCTTGCAGTCCTTTTGCCTTGGGTTCAGACAGTGGAATTGAACTTGAGTGCTGATCATCCTAACCGGCAAAGCTCGTTAATGGTTTTGTATAATTTCTTTGAAATATCAGTGAAATTTGCGCATAAAATGCAAAATGAAGTTGAGGCGTTGTGGGTGGCACTTGGAAATGGAGCAGGTGGGTCAAATGTGAAAGAAATATATCAGTTTATTGTTGACAATTCTTTAGAACTAAAGAATACTGTGTTTTGGGAATGCTCTAGGCAAGTTATTGTAACTCTATCGACATTGCCTGCAGGATCAAGTCTCGTAGAGACTTTGATTTCTAATCTAGAACCAAAATCAATGATTCCTATAGATAAGCTCTCTGCCAATGTTGATTCAATTGAAAAGATTGAATCGGAGGACAATAATACTAACCTCCCATATGTGGCCCAGCTGTCTACTATTGTAGAGAGCAATGACTCTTTGACATCCTCTACTTTTTCGCTGTGTGAATTGTCAGTTATTTTCTTAGTCGACCTTCTACTCAATCCAAATGATACTATAAAAGCCAATCTTCCATTGTTGTTACATTTGTCTTTTGTTCTTCTTGATCATCAACAACCAATTGTTCAAGACCAAGCATGCGCAATGCTGATTCACTTACTTCACCAATATGGTGACAGCGAAGATGAAGCTTGCAGAAAAATTGTGGACACTCTAAGATCATCTGAATATCAAAAAGCCTTATGGTCGCATAATGATCTGACATCAGATAAAAATGGTGGTCGGATACCAGAAAATATGAATTCTCTTGTCCGCAGTGTATTGACCATTTTTGAAAGAACAAGTACAGGAATACAAATGGAGTGGAGCCGAACCTCCTTGAGTTGGGCAACTTCATGCAAGGTTATGCATATTGCGGCAAGATCATTCCAAGTTTTTAGGTGTCTGATATCATTCTTGGACTTGAGCATGTTAAGGGATATGCTTCTTTGTCTGGCAAATACAGTCTCCGATGAGAATTCTGGAATTCAAAGCTTCTCAATGCAAATATTAATGACTTTAAATGCAATCACAGCCGAACTTTATAGTGAGCAGCTAATCGATTTCCCACAGTTGTTCTGGTCAGTTGTGGCTTGCTTGAATACAATTCATGAGAATGAGTTTATTGAAGCACTTTCGACCTTGTCGAAATTCATATCGAAAATTGATCTTGATTCGGATGACACTGTTGATTGTCTAATTGCAACATTCCCTCCTAAGTGGGAAGGTAGATTCGATGGACTTCAAAGTCTACTTACCATCGGCTTGCGCTCATCTAACGCATATGAACCTTCAATGAAGTTACTTGATAGACTGAACCTACTAAAGGGTAGCGAGATTATAGGCTCGGGAAATCATAGGATACTTGTGGCTTTGCTCGCTAATATGCCACGATTTTTACATTCCTTGGTAACTAAGCGATTCGGTGATGATGTAATTAATGCTGCTAATGTTGTGGGAAGAATGGCTGATACTGCTGAAATGCCAGCATTATCACGTATTCTCACCTCTCTGATTAAGAAGAGATTCAGAAATAAGGATGACTTTCTAAGCCAGATTGTAAATGTCATCAAAAGACACTTCTTCCCCGAGTATGCTGCTCAGACACTAATTTTCCTTTTAGGATTACTTTTCAATTCTACTTCCTGGATAAAGATTGAAACATTGGACTTATTGAAACACGTCTTCAGGGTAGTTGACCTTAGAAGCAATGAGTTTGCCGGCCTGGGTGCTGATTTAGTATCCCCACTGTTGCGATTATTAATGACAGATTATGTTGATCTTGCTTTAGAAGTTCTAGACGAAGCAAGTTTCATATCTGCTTCGCCATTTGATAAGCATTATCTAATGATGAGTTCTGGTGATTCCACAATAAGAAAAGAGTATGAGAAAATTGCTACTCTGTTTGGTATCCCTGACGAAAGCGGATGGTCCATCCCAATGCCTGCTGTAAGCACAGCAAGAACAAGGAATAACATTCATTCTGTCTTCTCCACATGTGTGGTTACATCCACCAAGGAAGGAGAAGAGCCAGCAGAGCAACCACCTCAGCCAGAGTTTAACAGAGATGATTACGTTCAATACAACCATATGTCACCAGAGCAACAACAGCAGTATGAACTTGCAAACCCATCCCAGCCGTATGTTGGTGAACAGCCATCATTTGTGCAGGATATTGATTCAATCGATGATAAAGACTCTCTTAGCCACATGTTAGCGACCCTAGAGAATCTGGACTCGTTCTTTACAAAGGACAGAATTGAGCTTACGGAGACTTATGGGCATCAATACAATGGATCTGTGGATACAAGATCTACTTCCGCAACGTCTGCTACTGAGAATAATAACTGGAATTTGAACTTCGACTCACCAAATTTGGAGCAAAACATGCAATTCCCTTCAACCGCCTCCTTCAAGACGCTGATGGGAGAGTCAGTAGCAAGTCCAACTACTACTAGCTCTTCTCCTTTCAAGAACCCATCAAAATTGGGAAGAAGAAGATCGTCATTCAGTAACATGGCCGTTTCCATGCAATTATCAAACAAGTCACTGAGTGAACATTCTTCCCACCGTGACTTGTCACCATTGAACTCTCCGCTGGTAACTGGCCAGCCTGCCACGACTGACGAATCTGAAGGCCTGTTTAGATTTGAGATTCTAAGACCATCTAGCAAAAGAAGACCAAGCAAGTTGAATCCCAATGCATCTATCACTCCGGGAGATCCATCGGCTCCGATTGCGAGACCTACTCCAAGAACTCCCAAGACCCCAAGATCATCCCGGACACCAAGAAGTCCATATAGTAAAGGTACACGGTTCAGCAGAAACTATGCTAATTCCGCTTATAAACGTTCTACAAGGTTGTACAGTCCTCCAAGAGAAAATCTTGAAAATTCACATGCAGAAAGCAGGACTAATCAATGAAATTGTCACTTATCTAACCATTGACTCTCGTTTGTGTACTTTATTTATGTATTATAGTGTAATTGACAATAATGTCAAGATTCTCGAAGGTAAATAGCTCCTTTTGCACAGCCTTTTTATTCTGGTGCAGAGGTGTATTTTTTGAATTTTTGGGCAATCACAAATAATATCCAATTCATTGGTCCAGACCAGAAAAATGAAGAGAGTTGAAAGGTGATACGAAGATTATTAGTTATAGTGAAGTGAAGTAAGCACAGAAGGCAGTTAGAGGGTGTTTATAGTTGAGAGACTGAATGGTAATTGCACAATGCTGTCATCATCTAGAAGCCCGCTTATAAAACTGGCTGTAGCTAGGAAAATGGTGTCTCTATCCGGAATAAACATGGCCTCAAGATCAATGAGCACATCAGTTGTGGCTCTAGCCACTAAGGAAAAGATGTCAAAGACATTTGAAGATCTTCCAAATCCTAGAGATCTTCCAAGACCAGATATTGAGGAAGTTTATCGTCCAATTTATAATCCGAAGGACAAGTATAAAGAACAGACGGAAGAGTTACATAAGTTTGGTAGATACGTCATGAGTTGTCTTCCAAAGTTTGTGCAACAGTTTTCAGTCTGGAAAGATGAGCTAGTTGTTTATGTTGCTCCGTCAGCACTAACTCCAGTTGCCACCTTTTTGAAGAACCATACTTCCTCTCAGTTCAAAGCATGTATGGACGTCACTGCAGCAGACTACCCTTCTAGGACAAACAGATTTGACGTTGTGTATGATTTGCTTTCTGTCAGATTCAATTCTAGAATTAGAATCAAAACTTATGCATCTGAAATGACTCCTGTTCCAAGTATGGTTCCTTTGTATGAGGGTGCTAACTGGTTGGAGAGAGAAACATACGATTTGTTTGGTATCTTTTTCGAAAGCCATCCAGACTTGAGAAGAATCATGACTGATTACGGTTTTGAAGGACATCCTCTGAGAAAGGACTTCCCTACGACTGGATATACAGAGGTAAGATATGATTCTGAGAAGAAAAGAGTTGTCTACGAGCCGTTAGAATTGACTCAAGCTTGGAGGAACTTCGCTGTTGGTTCTTCTGTCTGGGACCAGGTTGGTGATGGTGTCGATGAAACTCCAGAAGATTTCAAACTTCCAAAGCCAGAATTCCCTGAGGAGGAGCAACCGCCAAAGAAATAGAGAATTAGATTTTACTTCTGAGGCCTATCTACTCTAGCTACGTCGTCCTCCAGTATTTATTTATTATCTTATTTATTTATCTTATTTATTGCCTATTTATTTATTACTTAGCTTTTGAACGGCTAACGAATAGTTTGAAATATCTATTTAAAATCGATATTAAGTGAGATTAGACATTTCTAAAAGTATTTCAACCCCCCTGGGTCTACATATCTATCTTAATCCTTCAATTTCTGTTCTCAATCCACTCAATTCTTTCTTTTTCAGCTCCAAGAACTGTTCCAGCTGGTTAACTTGACTTTCAACAACTTGTATGTTAGCAACAACACTTTGCAAGTTGTCGCTTTTTCCTATACTGTTTACAAGTCCCTCTTTATACTTTAGAAGATTCTCTAACTCGTACTTGGTGATGCTTAAGCCGTCATCACTTCCTTTATTGACCTTCTCTTGTTCAGCTTTCATTATCAGATTTTCTAAGTCTTGTAATTCCCTTCTCAATTTTACTTCCTCCCAATCAGTTCCTTTCGTAAGACTAAAATCGGTTCCCGTTCTCACAATATTCGATGTAGACGTTCCCAACTTATTTAAATAACCTTCTGCAAATGACTGCTTGGTTTCCGAGCCCTTTGATGCGTATCCATTGAGGTCACCCTGATGTGAGTCAATGTTGTATTCAGGAGTTTCCTTAGAAAATGTAGCTCTGAGCGATGGAGGAACGGATCGGGGAACCCTCTTTCCGTTTGATCTCTGATTTAGAATGTGCAAGAACACCAAGCATTGATCTTTGTCAATAGTTTCGGATTGTTTCGGGTTCACAATATTCCATGCTGAAGATATGTCCGTCTCCGGAACGTTGTTAAGAGACTTGTAAAGATCCGAGAGAGACTGAAACGTGATTCTGCCGTATCTGTCCGCAGAAGATGAATATATAGACTGGTAAGTGGACTTATCAGTAGGAGAGATGTACCAGTCAAAGTCAGAACTAAGTGATAGCTCGTCATCTGTGTCATTGTCAAACCCATTAGAATTGTTTAGAACAGCCTTATCAGCCTGAACTAGGTGTTGTTTGGATCCTGGAATTAGCCAGTCCGGTAATGAAGACGGAAGTTCAGACAAATTACCGTTTACAAGATCGAAGATCAATCTCATAGCAATACAGAATTCCTCAAAATCCAATTGGCCATCCACATCTATGTCTGAAAGGTCCCATATTTTCGAAAGTTGTGCCTGACTAAGATGCGAGTTCTTGAACACTACAGATACTTTGTCTCCACTAAGCTTCTTGTCCACAGGTTTCAAACCTCCAAAAATCTGCCAATATTTCTTGATTTCCCATTCCTCTAACTTCGGCATTGTTGAAATGTGACGCCAACGGTATGTCTGCTGTTCTAACGATATATTCAATTTCAAACTACGTATGTCCTTCAGGACTTAACCTCAACAATATAAATCGCTCCTCAGACTGCTGCTAGCAATTTAACAGCCGGGTAACCACACAAATTTCTTGTCGCAATATTTCGTGCCCAATTGCAACTATCTGTGATTGCTGTCACAAAGAATAAGTTTTCTGGAAGTCAATACAAAGGGTTTCAATTTACTAGGACCACCAATCCGACGTTATTTTTACTACTAAATGAATCCTAATATGAATTACTTTCCAGATATTAGCTGTCATCAACACCGAATCTAAATATTTTCACAACTGAAATATTAAATATTAAATCTTCAACAACTCAAAATTGGAAACTCAAGTTCAGTCAATGTTAATATTATATAATTCAATCCAATTGATCTTGTTTATTCCAGATAGATTACCACTACATGGTGATGATTTCCCCTTTTGTTAGCAAAGGTCTCAGATAAGGAAGCCATGGAAATTTATGGTCGTGTAAGGATGCAAAAATTGCTAGTGAAAACCGTTGGAAATGGATTTGATGTAAGGTTAGGGAAATGCAATATATGATAGATAGAATTGGATGTCCAGAAAAGGGTCTGTGGATGGATAGATTGCAGACAGATATATCGAAATTCGATAGATAGTGTAAAGTCAACTCAAATATGACGAAATTCACCCTGACAGATGCAATTAGGTCTCACATCGATCAATCAAATCTGAGCGAAAATGTCAAACTCAAGATCAAGGAAAGAGGTTGGATGTCTCACAGAGATCTTACAACATTATATTTGTCTACACGAAGTGAGACAGATGACGGATCTCTTCTTGGTATTCTGAAGGGATCACATATATACAGTGCACCAAAGGTCATGAGTCCAAAGACGCCGGAGTTTTTGAGACAGATGGAAACATTGCGAGCTAAACAGCTAGAATCTGAATATCAGCGATTGATAGCAGGAACTGTGGTCGACAACAAATATCGAAAAGGCGGGCCTTTGGCTACAGAAGATGAATACGAGGGTATGAGTCCAGGGCAACAAGCGAAAGAGCTCAAACACCAGCTGACTACAATTGTGAACATCCTCATAAGCGTGGTGTCTGTTGGATATGCTGTTTGGTACTGGACTGGATCTGTGACATATTTCAACGATGCCTACCGAATTCTTCTCTGTTTGTTCTTCGCCATCCTGGTTCTTGTGGCTGAGGTGGTTGTTTTCTCAGGGTATCTGAGAAAGGTGTCGGAGGCCAAGACGCGAGAGAGAAAGAAGAAGGAGGTGAGAAGGGTGGTTGAGACGGTGACATTCGGGAGCAAGAGGAAGTTTAGATAGACGTTTTAGTTTCATAAGATTGGCATATGCACGACCATATAGAATCTGGATAATTTCATAGCATTAATCGTAAGTCCTGATAGCTGTGTTTGAATTGTTTACATCGCATCACGTTAGTACTTATTTACCTCGATCCATTCGGTGAAATGACTGGCCGTGTAGAGTGTAAGATTGGCCTGGATAAACAAAGATTCTATTGTTTCTGTTGATGTAACTCGGTCTGCGATTTGTGCAGTCGACTGCCGACTCCCGTGAATGCGGTAGTTTCTGATGTCGGCGCTTACTCCAGAGCGGCAATTAATTGATATCTGCAGACTTGAGATTTTTCATTTTCATTTTTCAAGGGCCTCTCTTGTTATCTGCTACCTGGAGTCTGAGTTTCGGACCTGGACCATCTCCATCCAAACATCCGACCTCATCAACATAAGTATGTTCATCGATAGGTCCAGTTTCTGCCATTTTGTCTGAGAATATCTCTCATGAGGCTGAAAATCCATTCGGCTCACTCGTACAACTCCTTGACCATTCCGGCTCACTCGTACAACTCCTCGAACTTAAAGATTAAATCTCGCGGATCTGTTGATTTTCTTAGGCTCGTTCCTATTTTGAGACGCGGTAAAAGCTTCCCGGTAGAAAAGTAAAAACCGCTGAATCACCGGGCGATTCCGGCCGGTGTAGTAAGAGGAAGTTAAGACCAGGCGCGGAGAAAAAGTCATCGTATCGCATATAATAACGCCCTTTTAGATGAGAGATTAATGACGAAATAGCAAAAACCAGGGTCAAGAAGAGGAATAAGCTGTGCAAAAGTGGTTCAAAAGGCTGATCTCCATCGACAGAACAAGAATGGCTGACAGATAAGAGGGCTGAGAGATCGATGAAGCGAAAAGCTAACTACGAATCGAATTGGATCTCATTCAAAGATAAAAAATCCCCCTACATGATCTAAAGCTTCCACAAGAAATTGCCAAAAGTTGCAATACGACTTACAGATAATGTAATAGCAATGATGAACGACAAGACTTGAATGGAAGATTAGTGCATAATTTCTAATTTGGATCCCATACAAACCGCTCGAGAAGATCCCAGTATTTGAATGAATTTGGATGTGAGTGGCTGTTACTTTATTTATGTCTCCCCTCTTCTGTACATATCTCCGAGTTGCGAGCGATTTTTTAGTTCTGGGAATCATGGATGAAATCAATTATCAAGGGGTTTCGGGAACAGTGGTAATGCATCCAGAATGTCTATTTTTGGGGCACCTATAAAAGGATCAATTTCTGCAATTAGTTTGTCTACTACACTTATTGCTGACTATGAGGCTTGTTGAAGGTGAAGACGTCTTGTGGTTACATTTTGCTGAATATGTCGAACCCAAGAGACGAAATTGAGAGTATCGATTCCTCGACTTCTCATGATGAGGTGAAGCAATATCACCCAGAAGATATTGAGGAGCAGGATAACGCAGAAACTCTCTCACAACATCTTTCAAATATTTTGAGCACCCCGGATGGTGCCCAGAGAATCGAGTCTTTGGCGAGAGTATTGTCTACCAAGACCAAAGCTGAATTAGAAAAATTCGAAATCAACCAAGACGATTTTGATCTCAAATTGTTGTTGCACTATCTGCGTGAAAATTCGCTTTCCCAGGGTATCGAAAGAGCTGAATCCGGTTTGGCTTTCAAGGACTTGACATGTTGGGGTATTGATGCATCTGCTGCCTACGGTCCTTCACTGGCAGAAATGGCCAGAGAAACATTTAACATCACTAAGTACTTCAAGAAGGATGCCAAAGCACAAAGAAAGATTATCAGAGATTTCATAGGTATCATTGAACCTGGTGAGATGGTTTTGGCCCTGGGTAAACCTGGTGCTGGTTGTTCGACTTTGTTAAAGAGCTGTGCCGGTGAAATCGAGAATTTCACCAAGGTAGAAGGAAGTTTCTCTTACGATGGTTTGGACCAAGAGGAAATGATGAGAAAGTTCAAAGGTTACGTTGTTTACAATCCAGAGCTTGATTTCCATTTTCCTCACATAACCGTTAAGGAAACTGTTGAGTTTGCTCTTAGAACTAAGACCCCAGCTAAGAGAATTGATGGATTATCCAGATCTCAGTATGTTCAGAACATGTTACAGTTGTGGACCACTGTGTTCGGTCTAACCCACACATACAGTACAAAGGTGGGTAACGATTTCGTCAGAGGTGTTTCTGGAGGTGAAAGAAAGAGAGTTTCTATTGTCGAAGCTTTGGCAATGGACGCTTCTGTCTACTGTTTCGATAATGCCACAAGAGGTTTGGATGCATCTACTGCCCTTGAATTTTCCCAATGTATTAGAACTGCAACCAATATGTTGAACTGTTCTGCATTAGTTGCTATTTACCAAGCTGGTCAGAACATCTATGATTTGTTTGACAAAGTTACCGTTATTTACAAAGGTAGACAAATTTACTTTGGTCCTGCTGCTGATGGTGTTGCCTATTTTGAAAATATGGGATTCTTTAAGCCAGCAAGAATGACTGCCCCTGAGTTCTTGACCGCTGTTACTTCACCAAGTTCCAGAAAAACCAAGCCTGGCTTCGAAGGTAAGGTTCCAGAAACCTCAGAAGAATTTGAGGAATATTGGATTCAGTCTAGAGAATACCAAAACCTACTAACGCAATATGAGAAGTATATGGCTACTCACAATTCTGATGAAACTAGAGAGAGACTTGAACTAGCTACTACTCAAAGAAAGCAGTCTCTTCAAAGAAGAAAATCTCAGTTCGTTGTCAACTACTTCGCTCAGGTGTACTATTTAATGGTTAGAGGTTTCCAGAGAACTAAGGGTGATTTCACTTATACTCTAGTTTATTTGTCTTCTTTCCTTACTAAAGGTTTTGTTGTCGGTTCTATGTATTACCATATCCCAGATGCTACTGATGGTGCATATTCTCGAGGTGGTATTTTGTTCTATTGTTTACTGTTCTGTGCTCTGACGTCGTTAGCTGAAATTGCGAACTCATTCAGTATTAGACAGATTTTAGTCAAGCAGAAAAGTTATTCTATGTATCATTTATCTGCGGAGTCGTTACAAGAGATTATCACCGAAATTCCGACTAAAGGTGTAGCCGTCATTATTTTATCGTTGACTGCCTACTGGATGCCTCACTTAAAACATGAGGCTGGTGCTTTCTTTATGTTCTTCTTGTTCTTATTCACGATTCAGCAATGTATGTCATTCATTTTCAAACTTGTTGCTACCTTAACTAAAGATGGTGAGACTGCTCACGCTATTGGAGGATTATGGGTTTTGATGTTGTGTGTGTACGCTGGTTTCATGCTGCCAATGCCAAAGATGCACCATTGGATTAAATGGATTCATTACTTGGATCCTATGTTCTACTGTTACAACAGTTTAATGGGTAACGAGTTCCACGGAAGAAAGATGCCCTGTCATAATATGGTTCCATCTGGTCCTGGTTATGAAAATGTTTCGATTGCAAACCAAATATGTGGTGTTGCAGGTGCTGTTGCAGGTCAGGACTGGGTTTCTGGTGATTCATATTTGTACAGACAATTTGATTTCCATTTCTCCAATGTGTGGAAGTACTGGGGTATCAATATCTGTTGGACTGCCGGTTTCATTGGCTTGAACGTGTTCTTATCTGAATTCATCAAGAATGTTGAAGGAGGAGGAGACTTGCTATTGTTCAAGAGAGGTAGTATGCCAGACGCCAACAGTGGCGAGGACTGGGATGGAAAGGTCGCAACTAGAGAAGAGATGATGGTCGCCCTCAATGGTCCAGATGCTGATTTACAAAAAATTATCAACGAGGCCGATATTTTCTCATGGCAAAATTTGGACTACGTTATTCCTTATGAGGGAGCAACTAGACAACTTTTATGTGATATTCAAGGTTATGTCAAACCTGGTACGATGACTGCATTGATGGGAGAATCCGGTGCTGGTAAGACTACATTGTTGAACGTCTTGGCCCAACGTATTAGTTTTGGTGTTATCACTGGTGACATGCTGGTTAATGGTAGACCACTAGACTCTTCTTTCAAGAGAAGAACTGGTTACGTCCAACAACAAGATTTGCATATGGCTGAATTCTCTGTCAGGGAGTCTTTGAGATTTGCAGCTAACATGAGACAACCTAAGGAGACACCACAAGCGGAGAAGTACGAATATGTAGAGAAGATTATTAACCTTTTGGGTATGGATAAATATGCGGAAGCAATGGTGGGTAAGATTGGAAGAGGTTTGAATGTTGAACAAAGAAAGAAGCTATCGATTGCCACTGAATTGGTTGCTAAGCCTTCTCTTCTTTTGTTCCTAGATGAGCCAACCTCAGGTTTAGACTCCGAATCTTCATGGTCCATTGTTCAATTCTTGAAAGCTTTAGCCGATTCCGGTCAAGCTATTCTCTGTACTATTCACCAGCCTTCAGCTACTCTTTTCGAGGTCTTCGATAGATTGTTGCTGTTGAAGAAGGGAGGTAAGACAGTTTATTTTGGTGACATCGGTCCAAACTCCTCCACAATGTTAAAGTATTTCGAAAGACACTCAGGAGTCAAATGTGGAGAGTCCGAAAACCCTGCTGAGTATATTTTGAATTGTATTGGTGCTGGTGCTACTGCTTCTACTAGCTATGATTGGCACGATCTCTGGAAGGAATCTCCAGAGTTTGCTCAGGTTACCGAGGATATAGCTAAGTTACATGCTGAGCTACCAAGCAGACCAATTAACACAAATGCTGGTGATTTAACTGCCACTTTCGCTACTTCTTACGATCAACAGTTCTGGTTCGTTCTTAGAAGAACTTTATTGCAGTTCTGGAGATCACCTGTTTATCTTAGAGCTAAGTTCTTGGAGTGTGTTGTTTGTGCGTTGTTTGTTGGTTTCTCTTTCGTTGGTATGGATCACTCGATTTCCGGTGCAAATGGTGCGTTCTCGTCTGTCTTCATGTTGTTACTTATTGCTCTTGCTATGATTAACCAATCTCACGTGTTTGCAATGCCAACCAGAGATCTATATGAAGTCAGAGAGGCTATGTCTAATACTTTCCACTGGTCCTGTCTTCTATTATCACATACGTTTGCTGAAATCTTCTGGTCTACTGTTTGTGAGTTCTTCTGTTTTGTCTGTTACTACTGGCCAGCCCAATACTCAGGCACTGCCCATCATGCAGGTTACTTCTTCTTCATCTACGTGTTGGTCTTCCCAATTTACTTCATGTCCTATGGATTGGCTATTCTTTACTTCTCACCAGATGTTCCTTCTGCTTCCATGATAAACTCCAACTTGTTCGCTTCTATGTTGTTGTTCTGTGGTATTTTGAATCCAAAGAAATACTCTCCTGGATTCTGGAGTTTCATGTATGTTGTTTCTCCATTCAAATATTTTGTGCAAGCTTTCGTTGCCCCATTAGTTCATAACAGAGTGCTCGAATGTACTTTTGATGAATACAACATCATGGATGCTCCAGATGGAGAGACTTGCGGTTCATATATGGAGACCTACATCGACAACAATGGTGGTTACTTGGCAAATCCAAAAGACAGTGTGCAATGTAAATACTGTCCATATAGAATGCAATCCGAAGTTGTTCTTCAATACGATATCAAGTGGGAATACCACTGGAGAAACTTCGGTATTGCATGGATTTACATTATCTTCAATTTCGGTGCTATGCTTGTGGGATACTGGGTTTTCAGAGTGAAGAAATTCTCACTCAGTGAATTCCTGAATATCAAGAACCTGTTCTCTAAGCCAGTTAATAAGGTGAGACATGAAACAGATACTACCATCTTTTCTGCTAAGAAGGAGGGAGATGATAAGATTCTTGTTCCAAAGGCTGCCTGAAGAAGCACACCCGCCTATTAAATCGTTGTTTCAAACCCACGGCATATTGTTGCATAGTTATCCTTTTGTGTTTTTGTTCCATCATAATATCCGTTTTTGATTATCAAAAACGTTTTCTATACATTTATGGGTCTATTAAGATATTTAGTGGACAAGTAGTTATATCAATTCAAATACTGAATTACACAAATATCAATATTATTCTATTCTGTACTCGAGAACCCATTCTTAGTAAGTCATTTGCTCCATTTGACAGTATGATGTTCACATAGTAAAATTGTCTAGATAGGTTTAGGCTCGATAAAGAAAATTTTACCTAGAGAGATATATATAGAAAGATCAGATCTCTCTTGTTCTCCTAGAGTATTTTACGATACAGGTTTATCAGCTAGTTAATAGTCATATATGATTGACTGATATGATTAGTAAGATCAAACTGGGAGTTAGGTGGAACAAAACGCCGTTTTTTTTGCCAGTAGATTCCAGAGGATATTTCCACAGAAGGATAAATTTGATTATATCTAGAGATGTCAGTACCAAGCTCCAATTTCAGAGACCTATCGGTGCCAGATATCAGAAGCGTTTTTACAGCAGAAGAAAAGAAGATTCTGAAATCAAAGCTAGCAGAGAACTGCTGAAAGAAGTAGATGAATCAAAATGCTCTTCTTGTGGTATAGAATTACAGTCTGAAGATCCCAAGAAAGATGGATATTACAAGCCCTTTGGCTCCAACACTCACAATGAAGTCCATTCATTTGCTCAAGAGAGAGAGAATATTCTACTTGGACAATTAAAAGAATTAACAGGAGACTCTCCCACGTATACGGATGTTAGCAGAGAGTCCAGAAATTCTGATAAGAGATTGAAATGCCTAAGATGTTTGGATGCTCTCAACCATGGACTATACACACCGAATGATAACAATTTCATCAGTGCAGAAGAAGTAATGTCAACTATACCAAAAGATGCCACGGTTGTCCACGTTATTTCTGCTCTTGATTTCCCTCTATCTCTCAATAAAAGAGTAACAGAGGGTAGAAATCCCAAGAAGATATGGTATTTAATAACCAAACTGGATGCTTTTTTCGATCATACGTCAGGGATTAGAACTACAGGAATTCACTACTTTGCTGATGCGTTGAAAACTCTCGTAGGTGCCAATCCGAACAGATTGATTGGTGTTTCTGCAAAACTTGGATGGAATACAAAAAATCTTTTATTCAACCTTCCAAGCGGTAAACTTTACTTTGTTGGAGAAGTAAATTCAGGAAAAAGCACTCTAGTTCGTACACTATTACTCAGAGACAATCTGCAACTGAGACCAAAAGACGATTTTGGCCCTGGAATATCGCATTTCCCATGTTTCACTAGAAGAAATTCTGAATATAGACTTACCTCATATGATAACACTACTCTGGTTGATACACCTGGCTATGCTCCCCAAGACAGGGGAATTTTTAGACATTTATTACCTGAAGATCAAAAAAAAGTCAGCTCAGTCATCAGATACTCTTCTCCTAACAGAAAACACCGTAGGGTGGTGCCTATCGAAGTGAAGGGATCCAGACTATTCAGAAGAGGGAGTGTGTACAGTATCGGAGGTCTGTTTTGTTTAAAACCTCCAGATAATACTGTGTTTAAGGTTTTCCCGGCGATTCACGGAGAACAGTTCAGAGCAGCATCGATAGAGAGGGTCATGGAACTGAGTGAGAACAGGCCTCCTGCCCTAGGAAATAAATTTTCTGTGCGTCATGAATCTTTATCTGAACTGGTTCGATACGTCATCCCTCCATTTTACGGAAATATCGACATAGTTCTAAGAGGTGCTGGATTTGTTACAATTTCGCCTACGAGCAAACGAACCACCAAGGAACTATTCCAGCTTTATGTTGCTAAGGGAGTCGATGTGATCGTTAGAGAAAGCATTTTGTCCTATATTTATAAAACAAAAGGTTTCGAAGATGCTCAAGGGGAACCTGTATCAGATAAGAAAACAGCTGATAATCCAATTATACGGCAAAGAAGTTTGCCTAATCACAAGGTGGTGTTTTCAAAGCTGCCTGAGGTGCCTATGGATGTTGATGATGAAACCGCTTTTAAAATGGCGTTTCCTGGTCTCGATTTTAACGGAGATGCTCACTATAAAACACAAGATGAATTTCCCAATGCTTACTGGAGACTTCCTGATCTTTAATGAGATAATTCCCTCCAGTTTGCTGCTGTATAATGAATATATTTGTATATAGACAAATCATGAATCAAAATGGTTTCAAAATAGTTTCAACATAGACGCGTCGATCGACCAGCAAAATAGTTACCCGGAAACACACTTTTCTAGTCAACAAAATAATACAAATGTTTGATCTTGTAGAGAGGGAAAAGTGCTTGTTTGTTGTTAAGCTATTGGAATCTATAATTGTGAAAAGATTCTAACGAGGGTTTGCTCCCTGATACACCATACAAGAGTGTTGTTACATATACTACCATGACCGTGAAAGAAGGGGCTAGGGCCACCTCGAAACCAGCCGCTACCGAGGGCCAGACGTCACCTACATTGAAGGAGTTATTGGAGTCTTCACGTAATTTGCCTAGAAGAATCAATGATATGGGAACGATAAATCTTGGTTTGAATGAGATTAAAAGAAAGGCATATGAATTAAGAAGGTATAATAAAACAGAAAAGGATATTAATCCCTATACGAAAGCACATTATCTCTTAGTTGGCAGTGGAATAACCATTGAAGAAGTGCAGAACGAGTTGGACTCCATTGACATACACCAACTAGAATCCAATGTCACAGTGACCAGCAACAACGGTAAATCTTTTTTCGGCGATATAGAGAGCTATATCAGTAACAGAAAAGAAGAGAACATATTGTCCGCAATTGAGCAATCGCTTTCAACGGCAGCGAGAGATTTTGATGCATACGTGAACCAGAATGTTTCGATTGATTGGACACAAAGGAAGAAGGATTTACATGATTCTCTTTCTGTTTTGTTAAAAAGAGGGAAACCTGCATCTGAGTTGAGTTTTTCTCCAGAGAAGAAAATCAAGATCAAAGGAGATTTAGATAAGCAGCTTTCTTGGGGTCACACTAAAAGCAAGAACATTCTCTCCTCAAAGTTCACCTTTATCGACACAAAGAACAATGCAGAATCTAATGTTACTGTTAATTCTAACGTTTCATATAGTCTAAGACAGAAGTTTGAACTCTATGCTCAAGTGATATATGAGTTGAATGATGCAAGACAAGATGGAAAAGATTATCCTATAAGCACGGTGTTTGCCGACTTGTCCAAGCATGAACTTAATTCTAAGTCCAAACAATTACACGAAGCATGGTTAATATTAAGGGATTTCTGTGAGACGGATAATAATAAGACAAATCTACCTATCGAAAGAAGATTTGCTGCGGGTCATTGTGCTGATTCATTAACTGATTTTGACTCTATTGCTCTTCGTAAAAAAATTATCAAAAAGAGCAGGAGCTATTTGGAGTCACAGTTTTTGGAATATGTGAGTGAACTCTATTTGAAATCCGACTCGCATTCTCAAGACAAAGTGGTATCTAATATTGCGAAGATTCAAAATTTCCTTGACTTGACTCTTAAGACAAAAAACAAGGAATGGAAACTAAAAAATTTGACATTTATAAACGGTATACCGATATGGGCAGTCTTGTTTTATCTACTTAGGGCAGGTTGTTATGAGGAGGCCGTGGAACTTGCCACTGAACATGACGATTCCTTTAAAAAACTGGAAAGAGCTTTCCCTTCATATTTGAAGAACTACTGTCAAAGCAGCGAAAAGAAGCTGACCCGTGAATTACAAGGACGTTTGGCTAACGAGGTCAATCAATACTTCAAACATGTTAATCAAGATACTGATCCATTTAGATATGCCGTTTACAAGTTGATTGGCAGATGCGATTTGTCTAAGAAAACATTGCCTTCCATCACGTTGAGTATTGAAGACTGGCTTTGGTTACACTTATCTTTAATAAGGGAGGATGAAATAACTGAAGATGATCCTATTCATGAACTGTACACCCTGAGCGATTTACAGAAGTCAATATTGCAATTTGGACCAGATTCTTTCAACGGCTCTGCAAACAATCCAATGTACTTACAGGCATTGTTATTTACAGGGCTCTATGAAGTGGCTGTCAAGTATTTGTTTGAGACTAGTCAGATAGACTCTGTTCATCTTGCAATTGCTCTTGCTTACTATGGTCTTCTCAGAGTGCCTCATGAAAGTGATGATAGTGATCAGGGGGACGATTATCTTTTGAAAGCGGATTTAAAAGGTTTTAAATCTATTTCTTATGCTAGATTATTGGGATATTATACCGGAGGCTTTAAAGTTTCAGACCCTAGAGTTGCAGCAGAGTACTTGATGTGCATTACATTATGTAATGGTTTAAATCCTTCGTTGAAGGAATATCAAATAAAGGTTGGCCAAAGTGCTATCAGAGACCTTGTGTTGGAAACCAGAGAGTTTGTGATATTACTTGGCAAGATAGACAAAGACGGCACTAGAATTCCAGGAGTTGTTGAACAGAGGAAAACACTTCTTTTCCTTGATAATGAGGAGAGCTTCCTACACAAAATTGCAGAACAGGCCGCTATAAAAGCCGATGAAGAAGGCAGACCATTCGATTGTATTTTATTATACCAACTTAGTGAAGAGTATGACACCGTGATAAACCTTGTGAACAGAGTACTTGGAGAATTTTTGATCTCGATTGACTTAAAAACTCCTATCAACGATTTAATCAATCAGGATCTGATTCAGGGAGAAACGAATATTGTAAGATTAGCGACTAGACTAATGAAAATATATAACGGCTCACCTCAAATACTGTCCAAGGTTTCTCTTAAGCAAAGAGAAACGTGCTCTTCTCTTTTAGAGATTGTTGATATTAGGAAAGAGATCACCTCATTCAATCCGGATTTGGTTTCAATTCTTGAAAAGATCAAAAAATTAAATCTGATTCCTTGTTCTCCAAGTATTGAGCTTGAAAAGATTAGGACTAAGGCGCAAGAGCTCAAGACCTTAAATGAATCGATCGCAAAGAACATACCAAATCTCTTGGTGATAGAAATGAGTTGTACAGCTCAACTCTTTTATGAACTCAGCCAAGGAGTTGATGCTAACATCTCACAGTTTCTTGATCGGAATTATACTAATTCCTCGAAGGAGGAAAAACTACTCATTCTAAGACAAATGTCAAGAAATTGTATGATTTACGCTGGTATGGTGCAATATAAGATGCCTAGAGAAGTCTACACCACATTGATAGGTCTAGAGGTGAATATGTAGGATTATTAGATGTAGCTAGATCTATGTTTTGCGTATATAGATATTTGTTAATCATAGATTATGTATTATCTAACAAATCAATGAACCTAATTTAAACATTCTATATATACAGTTAGCTCAACTAGGAAAAAAGTTTGTAAAAGATAAAGCAGAGTAGAAATGCAGTCTTCATGTTATCTTAATTCGTATATTGTAGACTAATGGTGGACATGTCTATGATCATGAGTAAGGTCATGCGTATGATCATGATTACATTTCTTCTCTTTCTTGCGCTTATATTTAGGCTGCCTTTCATATGCGTTGGGTTTTGAATTATCTCCTCCAGAGCCGTCTCCTTCGTCTTCTGAACTGGATGAAGATGAAGATGAGGATGAAGAAGAATCTCCATCTTCAACCTCGTACTCTTCCTCGTTGTGAGGATGAAAAATACAACATACTAAAGACCGATTGTTAGTAATTAATATAGAGTAAAAATACATGAAAATGCCACTTACTTTTTGATTTCTTCTTGTTTAAGAACTCATTATCAACTACTTCTTCTGTCCAAGTGACCCTGTTTCGCTGTTTCTTACGTTTTTTTTCTGTTTCATTTGTAGGTATTAAATGCAATGTTGCAGGCAATTGAGTAATCTCAACCGTCTGTGACGACTGGGGTGCCTGCATTCCACCTTCTGCTCTTTCGTTAGACATATTGTGTCACATATGTTTCTGCTTATACCCTTTTCAACTGTTGCAGTTTATCAAAGCAACTATGATTTATTAAAGACTGACCACCTCTATCGCATATGCTTACCAATTTGTTTTCATCTGGTTCTAGTTATCATATATAGTCATCTGACATATGCCCATGATGACGATCACGTGCAAAATATTTTAGGACGCTCTCTCAAAATCGATTGGACCTGTGTGTAGGATTAAAGAATCCAATTTACTTGTACTAATTTCATGAATTCCAACATACAGTTGTTCATTAATCTCTGAAAGAGAATGAGGAGGCCCTAAAGGATACAATCACATAATGCCCTCGACAAGCTATCTAAGAGTTTTTGGGGCGGTAGCAAAAAATCAGGTTAAACTACGTTTTATCAATTAATAGAAATTAGTGACATATAAATTAGTGACATGTGAAAAGAAAAAATGGATAAACTAATATCCATTGCATTAATAATGCAACCAAACCGTCTCAATTAACCCAGAAAATATAAAGCTAAGAAATTAACCAAAAGTCAAAAAAAAAAATCAAAAAAATAAACAATAATAGAAGTAAACCTTGAGCGTAATTTTTGTAGCTAAGCTACTCCGAAGTCAATAAATAATCCAGATTGAAAAAATCATAGGCAAATATTCCAGATTACACGATAATGGTTGGGTATAATGGACCTTTCATCACTTGTTCCTTTTTTATTTCAGACACATCGCTGTCCTTGATCCCCTGCACCATTTTGTTCAGATGATCATTAATCTCTAAGATCAAATCACGATGTCTGTAAAACTCTGCAACCTTCACTTCTGTCTCAAAGTCTTCGTAGTCCGAATCAGACTGATCATAATAGCTAGAGTAATCATCATCGTCATCTTCAGAGTCGGATTCTTCATCAGAGAGAGCCATAGATTTCAACTGTTGTGTAATCTCGTTCTCAGAACTCTTCTGTGCAGTACTGACATTCAGTTTCTTGACATAGTCATTTGTGTCAGAAACTCTTGAGCTTAACTGTGGATATTGAATAGAAGATTGATTGTAAGAACCATTAGCTGAAGGAAGTATTGGGTATAGGGACGATCCTGAATTGTTATTAGACACACTTCCATTGGCAAGCGAAGACAAACCAGTAGATGCCATCGAAAGAGAACCGAAACTATTATTTGTAGAACCAATCGTCTTAGAATGTAACTGCTGGGCTTGTTCCAAGCTCATAGAGTTAGAGACTTGGTTGAAGAACGATGATGCATCCAATAAATCCTGTTGTGTGTTGAACCCACCAAATTTGGTATTGCTTTGAATAGGAGGTAGGGAGTAATCACTTCCAGCACCATTTCCTGGGCCACTAGAATTACTTCCCAAAGCAGTAACATGAGAACCTGGCAGTCCCATAATATTATCCAAAGTATTGAGCCTGCTTGCAAGTTCATTAGAATAACATGGTTGCATTTTCGATCTTTTCAAGTCATCATAGAAAGATGGAAGGTTACCTGACATCGTGGTGGTCGAAGATAATTCAAGCTTTCTTTTTCTGTTATCAATTTGTTGAGGAGGTGGAGGTGGAGGTGGAGGTAAAGTGTAAGGCAACGGGAGGTCATAGCCTGAGCTTTCTGTGGCTGGAGCCAGTTTTAGAGGTAGAGGCAAACCCGTGTAGTCATACACAGGATAGCCGTAATCTAGTCTCTGTCCTTTATGTTGTTGTTGCTGGCGTAGCTGTTTCTCTCTCTTAGCCTTGTTCTTCTTGGAGTCTTCGGCATGTGTCTTTATGTGCTTTTTCAAATCCTGTGGTCTCTTAAATCTCTTTGGACAAGAATCACATGCGTAAGGTTTCAAAGGGATATGAACTCTTAGATGTGATGTAATATGATCTCTTTTAATTGTGACGACTTTGCAGTTTCCCCACTGGCAGTTCAATGTCAAGTTCCTGTTACATTTTCTGCCTACATGGAAATCACAAAGATGTTGATACAAGGACTTAGCATCTTCGAGAACAGCCGTACATCCTCTCCACTTACATTGAAGAGGACCCTCTGAAACATCTTTGGTGTTATAGGTCCTATTTGACTTCACATCCTGAGAGTAGTTGTGATTGTGGCTGTGGTTGTGATGGTGCCCAAGAAATGGCTGTGGGGTCATGGAAATTGAAGGGAGCTGTGGAACTTGAGGAGGTTGTGTGTTAAAACCTGGTTGTGATTTAAATGATGGATATAAAAGACTGGAAGGTGCCAATCTGAAATGAAGATCTGTTGGGTGAAAAGAGGAGTCAAGTGACGACAGAGTCGGCAACATAGTTCCAAGGTTTCCATTGTTGGCTGAGTTGGTGTTGAGAGAGGTGGTATTTAGTGATGCTGAAGGAGCGACAGCTGACGAAGGCGTGGTGTTGGTCATGATGGCATTTGTACTCACCACCTGCTTGATGTTAGGCGAGTTTGTTGAATGAGGTAGAGGTGGAGAATCTGGTGCAGACGAGGCCTCGGTGTAGGAAGACGAGATGGAGCCCAGAGGGGACCCTGTTGATTCTGTGGCTGTAGAGTTCGATTTGTATCTCTGTCCCGACCCAGAAGAGCTAGAGGACGACGAGGTAGCACCGTTATTTGCAAAAGGAGATAACCCCATAGTGTTGTTGCTGGAGTCTGCATTCAGATATGCGACAGGATGTACGTTGAGGGGTTTGGAAGACTGTGTTGCAGAGCCCCTTTGCGAGGTCTGTTTGTCTGAGACTGACGACCCGTATGGGAGTCCTGTATTGCCACCATTCGCATTACTGCTGAACATAACTTGTGGTATTGTCATTTATCACTTTATTCCTGGAAAATAGCACTAATAACTAGACGATTACTTATTCAGAATAAAAACATTTCCTTATGCCTTGGCTAGGATTCGCCCTCTTATTTAAGGATTCCTGCAAAAACCCTTTTTAGTTAATATCAAAATTCATTTTTTGAGCATCACACAATTACCAGGCAGCAAAATCTTGGCGCTGCCTGAGTGGAACAGGAAGAGCGAATAGACGACGGGGGGGGCAACTGCGCGATCTGCTGGGGACTTACAGCAGACAGAGGACATGTGCTAACGCCTACAAGTACAACTAAAACATCCCCTGTCCAAAAAAGATCCTTCTAGGGCCCATCAACAGCCAGACTACCATGGAAAAATACAAACTAGCCACACAATTGCGCCACATCAGCCCTCTGGCCGGTGGAGTCGGTCGAAAAGACGGGCCACAAAAGAAAAAATTCTTGGCACCATCAGCCAACAAAGCCCACTCCGCACACCACTGACCTAATCGTGGCGCAGCAAAAAACTTTCTCCCTAAGAAGTTCTATTTTATCAGCCCAGCTCTCTGAGCATGTGAGAAACGTGCAAAATGCAATCTCGGATCGGACTGTATTGATATTAAACTAAAAAATTTGGGAACACAGCCAGGAAATAAAAGATCCCTAACACCTAAA
This sequence comes from Ogataea nemodendra, assembly GCA_030567775.1. Taxonomy (NCBI): domain Eukaryota; kingdom Fungi; phylum Ascomycota; class Pichiomycetes; order Pichiales; family Pichiaceae; genus Ogataea; species Ogataea nemodendra. The sequence continues at coordinate 315,175 of JAJLSV010000043.1, forward strand.
CAAACATAGATGCAAATAGTAACGTTTGGAAGCGAACAGGACGGTTGATTAGCTAATCGGACGTACCGAGCGAATGGTGTCAAGTGGATAGACAAAGCTAAATTAGTTCCTAGGACATCTAGTGGAAACAAAAATATAAAATAGAATCTTAGTAGGGACAGACCATTATTCTGGATTCGCAACTCGCAGAACTTTCCGACTGTAATCAACTTCGTCGTTCAGACTGCGACTGGATACGTTCAAATGATCGTAGAGATGGCTATGGGGATCCAAACGCTGGTCCACCATTACCATGTTGTTGGGCACCACCGGAGACTTCATGATGGAGCTTGCTCCAGCAGCAGAGCTTGACTTCCGATGTAGTGCAAAAATAGACGGCTTGCTAGATGCAGATTTGGTTCTATTTGGGCTAGTCGGGGTCACAATTGGGGTCCCTGTCCCTCCACTTCCCGTCGGAGGAGTATTTCCAGGAATTGTGCTTATTACAATTGGCTTTTCCGAGTTAATGCTTTCAACATCGGATTCTATTGCGATTCCTCCAGACGACGCTCCATGTTTGTTCTTGTATCGTTTTCGTAGTAACCATGCCGCTAAAAGCAACAGAACTAGTGCTACAAGACCAACCACTGTAAATACTCCGGCAACTTTCCCTCTGTGGTCGAAGAAGGACGAAGTACCAGAAGCGCTTGTGACTGATGAAGGGTCCGAGACTGACGATGAAGATCCTGATGTACCACCTCCTGATACTGTTGACGATGATCCAGCAGAATCGGTAGGAGAAGCAGTGACGGTAGTTCTAACCATAGTCGTTATGAATGCAGTCTCAGCATCACCTGTGAGAGTTGTGACAGAGAAAATCACCGATTGAACGAGGGAAGCATATGCGGAGGAGGACGACGAAAAGGAGGATGACAACGACGATATTGATGAAGATGTTGCAGAGGACGAAGATGTTATACTCGAAGACGACGAAGAAGACAAAGATGATATAGAGGACGAAGAAAGGGCAGAGGACGAAGATGGTGTAGAGGACGAGGACGAGGTGAATGATGTAGAGGGCGATGTGTGTAAGGTTGAAGACGATGAATCAGACGATGAGGTCTCATGAGAAGCATAGACCTCAACCGAGGAAGTTTCAGTTGGAGTTGTATCAGAGGAACTTCCTGAGGAGGTGGTTGAGGAAGATGATGTGAGAGAACTGGATTTCTCTTGAGTAGAGGATGACGATACAGAGTCATGCGTCGAAGAGGACTGAGAGGAAGATGATACAGAAGAGGAAATGTCGACAGTGCCACTAGGGTTCGCCAGTTCGATATAGCCATAGTAACCATTGGATGTATTCCCACAAAGATCGTAAGGAAAGCCAGGACAGCTCTGGTCACAGCTATCGACTGATATGGTGTCTGAAGGAGCATAGTTTGAACACCAACAGTCATAGCCTTGGACGATTGCGTAGGAATAGCCAACACAGAAGTTTGTACAGTAGCCATTTGACATCCACTGGTCGGAACTCTTTTTGGAGGAGCCTGTGTTCTGGCTCGAACACAGATTCTGAGTGGCTGCGATAGGGTTGGAAAGAGCTGCCAGGAGCAACAGTCGTAAAAGGATCATTTGGAAGTTTGAAACAGAAGCAGCTGGATTAGATCCGACTTGAGTTCAAATGGATGCCATAAGTATGTATAATTAATGTATACATACCACTGATGTTGGAATAAGAGGGCTCGACTGTATTCGAAGGACACAGAAGAATGGAATCTGTTGATTGTGATGAGTCGGAAAAACAAGTCAGAAACACCCGGCCAAGTGACACCTGTTTTGCTCAGCTGTTTTCAGCCTTGAGCTATGTTTAGCTATGTTTAGCTATACCTGACTATGGTTCTTTAGCTTGTATAGCGCTGCATTAATTACTGAAATATAGTAATAGAACTATTCATTGCCTCTTATATATAAATCTGCATACATTCCATCCCTTATTGTTACCCGAGATCCCGTGCTAATTTCATTTCCTGGGCCCGATAATAAAGATACCAATTTCATTATGCCTTCGAAAGGGCAGGATCTGCAGAATTGCCTGCTGTGGTTTGAGAGAATGTGCGCCCTGCAGCTAATTTACCCTAATGGTATCTATTTGGCAGGGTGGGCTTTCGCGGGTTTTAAACAATGAAAATAGCACTCTTATTAAGCAACCAGGAAAATCACCGGGCCATATCCAGGAATTCTGACATCACTGTGTGGGGACCAGCCAGTCCCGGCAGATCACAGGCCCTGATGGCCCCTTTGGGCATAGAGAGGGGAAACTATAAAAGCTACCAATAGGTCTGTTCAGCATATGTTTTCTATGTCTTGTTGTGTCTTGTTGTGCCTTGTTGTGCCTTGTTATATTTTCTTATTATCACTTGTTCGTCTTTGTAGGTTCTTTGTCTTTTGGTGGCCCCTGGTTGCCCCCAATCGCCTCAGTCGCCCCTAAACTTGCTCTTTCATTGCAAATGAAATTCCAAAGATTATGATGCGCTCGCTTTTTCCGAATTTCTTCCTCGTCCCCCTTCTCTGGCCCTCGGATATCCCAGATCTTCCACACTTCGTAATGTTCCACACATGCAAAGAACACCCGATCCAAGGCTGTCGTTTCTATGTACAAACTACAACACACAAACAAATAATCATTTACAGAGACTCTAATTAGACAGAGCAATATAGTAAAACATGGCTGAGACAATTAAGAAAAATTACACAAAAAGAACAAAAATCGTTATTTCAAGGCCTTCTTAAGCTTTGAAAGAAACCCACTCTTTTTCTTCTTATCTTCCTTGACTTTCTTGGAAGCAGTAGTCGTTTCAGCAGGAGCAGCTTTAGCAGGAGCAGCTTCAGCAACAGCTTCCTCTTCGTCCTTCTTGACCTTGGTCACAACCTTCTTGACGTATTTGGTCTTCTTGCTGGAGGTCTCTGACTTGAGATCGGTCTGTGCAGTGGCTGCAGTGGTTACAGCCACGGGAGTCACGTCGTCAGCGGCCTCAGAGCTCACAGGCTCTGAAGTAAGACCAGAAACGTCTCCAACAGGCAAAATTTCTGGCTTGGTTTCAGTGGTCTCTGGCTCGTTCAAGGTCTTTGGATCCACGTCCCTGATTTGGGTGAATGCCTCAATCTCGTGTGGATTGGCTGGCACAACAACACCAGGTTCACCCAAAGTGGTCTGTTGACCCTCAGATGATGGCATCACAGTTGTTGAAACATCTGGAGCCTCTTCGTTCAATGACTTAGGGTCAAGCGTACGGATAGCCTTGAAGGCCTCAACTTTGTCAGCGTCTGCAGGGATAACAATACCTGGAGTGCTTGTGGCCGTAGCTGCTGCAGCTGTTACTGGAACGGCCAATCCACCAGCCTCAGGGATCTTGGCAGACTTAGTCTGGGTCTCGACTAGATCCTCAGGGTAGAGAACATTGTTTGAGTTGCCAGAGCTGTCTGTTTCGATCTTGTAATTGTTGCTGGTCAGCCATTCACCGTTAACAACAAACTTGAAAAAGACCTTTTCAGAACTTGCAAATGGAACAGTCAACTCGAATGAACCGTCGGTCTGCTTAACCAAATAGTATGATTGCGACCAATCGTCAAAACTTCCTGTAACGATGACACTCTCTGGACCAGAAGGCCTGTATTACGTAAATTTGATTCTGTTAGTTTCCCGACTTGTTATCAAGCAAACAGTAGATGGAATGGGTAGAAATATGACACTTCAACGACCTGTAAAGAAACACATGACAAGCCTAAGACGGTTGCAAACAAACATTTCGTGACTAATTGACATTATTCTATGTTCTGATGTTTCCATTAGACTCTGTAAATCTCAGCCACCATAGTGTTGTGTTGTTTGAGCCATATTAGCCTGCTGGTGTGATGCTGAATGGCCAATTAATCTGTTGATATACATCTGATTGCTCATCAATAATCGTCTGCCTCCACCTTTGACACGATATTTCCTGCCATTCAATCATTCATTTTTCCTTATTGAACTTACCATGAAAATTTGTAACTTGACATTCTATTATAACTTATTTGTTTCTCCCAAATCGGTAATCTACTCTCTTTGTCCTAATAAAGAACTGATATCTTATATTCATATATATACTTCAATTATAGAACAAATGTTTTTCACACTATATCTTTTTCCCTAATGAGTATCGAGCTACTCCTAATTTAGACGATAAGATGAACAGACAAAACTTCTGATATAAAAATGTGAAGCAGCACATAAACATGACTTTATATTGATATATAGATGCTGTATGAAGCTGTGATTATCTAGAGTCCATCCATCAGGGCGTCAACATTCTGAAGTGGCAAAAAAACCAGTATTCCAAGGGATTCAAGGCTTATCCAATATCATGTGATAAGTGTCACGCGAGTCTAAATTCTCTTTGCTCTACCTATTGACTGAGTTCTCTCCTGTGACATTTGACATCCCTGAAGCACAAGCTGTGGAGAACTGACATCACTAGATGCCGAATTAGACTGCAGAGCGGCCATTAATGTCTGATACAGAATATCCATTTGTACATTCTAATATGGAGGTTGTGTTAACTGACTGCTTTTTTCCGCAGGCTACAATATTAGATAACAATCAGCTTATTATTCGTCTATATATCCATTCATAAAGAAATAGAATATTGAAATGTAATTAGTATAAAACCCGAGTATCCAGTTCACATGATTGTGCAATTTCCTGAGGAGGCCTTAACAGGAGTCTTTTCGTTCTTATCATCGATCCTATCATCCTCAGGGGATTCTGTCGACTTCTCAATCTCATTAACCATACTGTGGAAGGCTGCACTGACATTGGAATTCTCTTTTGCTGAACATTCAAAGTACGGCACTCCTCCGAAGCTTTTTGCCAGACTTTTAAGTTCTTGCAAGGAAACCTGTCTCTGCATCTCCAAGTCATTCTTGTTACCAACAATAATTAACGGAGGCCCATCTGTATCTGAAATTGCACCAATCCCATCCAAAATCTTATCCCTCACAATCCCTAGCATCTCAAACGATTGCCGGGAGTTTATCGAATAGACCAACATGTAGCCATGAACCCCGATAAGCAGTTTGTTCTGAAAAGCCGAAAATTCGTCCTGTCCTGCCGTATCCAGAATCTCTAGCGAATAATCAATCTCCTTATATTTGACCACTTTTTTGAGCTGGTTCTCAATCGTTGGATAGTAATTATCCAAGAAATGTTCTTCCACAAACTGCACTGCAAGTGACGACTTTCCAACCGCCCTTGCCCCCACAACCGCAATCTTTCGTTCTTTGCTCATTATTACAGAGAGACAACACCTCTAGTCCCGAAATTGAGCCTCTCTAGCCACTAGATCCAAATGGCCAAATGTCCAACGGTCCAAAATTTCCACTTTCCACCAACAAATTGTACCCCTTTGTCAATAAAACTAAGCATAAAAACCTTCAATATATTGCTGGTGTTATTATTCACTCATCTATACTCTGGGCCTTGATATATGCAGTATTCTTACAACATCTTGGATGCATAAGTCTATAAGATAAAAACCGTTTATATAAATATTTCTCAGATCCGCAGTAGCGTATGCTTACATAATATACAATTAAAAGAGCCAGAAATGTAAGAGGACCATGTTACGACCATGTTACGACCATAAGGGCTATCAAAGGCACAAGAAAACAATTATAAACACCACATGGTAGAAATTATGAGACCCATGTATAATAAATTACAGGCTAACGCAACGAGTAAAAGGCCAATCATGGGAAATGAGTCATATATCAATAGATGAATCAATAGGAGAACTGGCTTAGGTTCCCTTGGCCCATCTTAAACACTCAAGAGACGAAACAACAATGATAATTGTAACTGGGAGAGTAAGAACCACATATCCATAGAACAGCACACCGGCCATTTCTTTCTGGTAAATCTCATTCAACTGGCAAATTTGCGAGAGTTGAATAGCAGGAGGCGAGGTTATCAACAAGAATGAAGTCACCAGGAAGATTGGGTCACCAAGGATACTGAGACCTATGTACTTTGCAGAAAACGTAATGACTGGCAACAGTACAATAGATGGCAGAACCATTCTTGAGATCAAAGAGCCAAAAATCATCTTGGAGTAGTTGGCACTAGCAGGTGGAATCTCGGAAGATGGTGCCAAATTGGCTCCCAGAACTACTAGAATCAACGGAATTGACACTGATCCTAATTGTCTGATAGCTAGGGCCAGTGTATTCTCAATGAATCCGTTACTCTCGTAAAATTGGTATCTGATCTGGGGAACTGATGCAACAACCACTGAAGCAAGCATAGCCCATAATGGAGGGTTCATAGACGATACAAAGTATCTGAGTGCTCTTATAATGACATTATTATTGTTCTCCCGAACCAAACCGATGTCAGAATCCTCGGTTTCCTCATGGACAAGGGGATTTTTTGCAACAGAATCACTGGAAGAAATGGACGAGCCTTCGCTCCACTGATTTTCAATGTCCTCTGGAGGAGTGAGGGCCTGAACTATGTTTCCATTGCTATTTCCATTTCTGGGCGTTTCTGGATGCTGAGTCTCATCTTGGTCATCGAATGAAGAACCGTAACTAGCAGGCCTGGCACTATTCGGAAGCAGACTCTGTTGTTGTTGTTCAATGTCTGATTCAACGTTATAAAGTGGCTGCTTAGGCTGCTTCTTAAGTAGACTGTTGTAACCCCATGACCATCTGAGCATCTGACCTAGCTGCTGGAATATGAGAAGATAGATAAGACCTCTAGAGGCAATCTGGTCAGGACTGTCATTTTCCACGTCTTCCCATTCCAAACCCGGCAAGGTATATGATAAGGCCAATGTCATGGACACAGGAAGGGAATTGGAATTACCAAATACCGCCATGGCAGTAACAAAGTTTGACTCTGGCTCGGACAAATCCAAAAACCTAGAAATCCACGTGGACGCCAGATAAGATATGCCGGTGGTGATAGCATAAAGGATAGGAATGATAATAACCTCAAGCAACTTTTTCAACGACAAAGATGACGCCAGTTTAGTGAATATCAGTGCGGGCGTGAAAAGGTCAACATTAAGTCTAGATATCATTTTTGTGGCCTCATTGTTGAGCAAACCTGATCGTGCAGCCCAAAACCCTGAAAGACAAATGATCACCACCTCGACTACCGCCTGGAAGGTGAGGAAAGTTATTTTCTTGTATGACAGCCCATCGGACTCGGTTAATTTGATTAACTTCTCAACAAACATCCACCTATCGATGTTTTATTGCTTATTTGTGTCTATCAGTTTCACTTTCTGTAGGCTTATCCGATGTATTGTATCCAGATGATATTATTTTTTTCGCTCCAGAGCTCTTAGTTGATGTAGAACGAACAATCTATGCTTTGTATAGTGTTGGATTTGCTACCGCTTCCCCTTACAACCGTCTTTTGCTGTGGGTCTTCTGATGGGAAGAACAAAATTGCAACTACGATGATTAGAATACGCCGCGCGTTCCTGGTCTATAAGCCTTGAAAGCAAATTTACAGAATCTCTCCTACATCCGTACACCAAGCAATCCAACGGAGATCGGACTGACCAGGGCGAGCCTATTGCGTTTTATAATGGCTGTTATTGGACGACAGAACGAGACAGAATACGACAGAAGGGGAACGACTAACAGAACCGAGGGGAACGACGATGTTTCGTTTGTGGCATGCAGTTGGTTGCGATCTTTGGAGCTCAAATGCCGGCTAAATCTGTTCGAAAAAGCTAAATTCCAGTACAAGCAGACAACGTGGTACTTTTCCGCGCTGGAACCATTAGGCAAATGGAGGCTCGGCAGATATATCAACACCTGATCCCCACGACAGATGACGTCTGGTGCATTGACAGCCACTTTTACGTGCATTTCAAGCTACTGCGCTATTGATGTGTAATTTATGTACCATCTATTATCTACATAGCTACAAACAACTTCCAATACATAGTCTCACAGTATAAGGTCGCTGATGCTCATCTTGTGTTTGATGTCGGTGGAAGTCTGGGTGTCTTGCTCAGCCACGACGGTCGTGGGTCCAACGGTCATCGAGGGCGTCTTCACGGAGGCGCCAGAATTGTATACCTGGTGGTAGCGGGAAATATTTAGACCCACCGGCTGGGTCGAAAAGGGGGCCGCGCCTGTTACAGCAGGAAGAACCGTGGACTCCAGGCCGGAGGATACCAGGTGTGGCTTGTAGCCGCCGGAGCCCAGAGCAGGCACGGGGTATTGATATTGGTAGCCCGTGCTGATGTGGTAGCCAGGCGAGGGTCTGACTTGACCGCCAGACGAAAGCGAGGAAAGAGGACTGGTCGGAATATCGTAGCCACTCTTGTTGTAGAATGAGGAGAACGTAGAAATAGACGACGACGACGAGAACGACGAGCTGGCAAGATTGGCTGGAAGATTGTGATTTCCCACCGGCCCACTGTTACGGTCAAGATTCTGGGCGGCCTTTAAAACAGACAATAACCCGTCAACCTGGGGCTGTTGAGGTGGTGCAGGGATTTCGGAAACCTCTCTCAGCTTGATGGACGATAAGTCAGAGGAGGTCTGTTTATGCGAATAATCAGCTACCGAATATTGGGAAGACGGACCTGCCGTCGAATGATGTGCTAAAGACGATCCATACAATCTGTTGTAGGAGGCTGGGAAGCTTTCTGATCTTTCGCCACGATTTCCCGGATAGCGAGATATGATAGTAGGAGATAGAGGGGGAAGGAGCTTGGTGTAATCAGGTTCAGGGCCTTTGAACTCGTTTTTCACAGAGCTGACAGGAAGAACAGCAACAGAACTTCCTGAAGTTCCCGAGGCAGACGACTTTCTTCTCTTTCGACTACGTTTTTTCTTGAGTTCGTCGTCATTCACCTTTAATCTGAGCATTCCAAAGCCCTTCTCGTAGGGCTTGAGACATTCATGGATAAATTCCTCTCCAAAAATAGGGATCAGAGCATATCTGATCTTGTAGCAGAATTTGCTGGCGAGTTGTGCTGCGATGTCAAACGGAATCCAGGTTCCTTGGATCTTGAGAAAGCCACCACGGACCCTCTTGAGATCGTGTTCGAGCTCGGGGGACGACTCGATCAGCTTGACTATGTCTGCCTTGGAATTTCCTATGGCCTTCCAGAGACCGGTCAGATGGACCAGTCCTGAGTTGTAGTCCCAGATGATCCAGCTTTCGTTGATCTTGTACTCAAAAACCGTGATGTAATTACGAGGGTCGATGGATGTTGAATACTTACGCTTTGTGATGGCCTCAGTATTGGGCACCATTGCCAGCTGGTCCTTGGGGATCTGGGTCGATATTTCTGCCGAAACTGAACGCACAGGATAGTTGACCTGGTCCTTTGTTGGCTGAGTGTTGTCTGTAGTTGTTGATGTCGATTTTGTCATTGTAGTTGGTGACAAAGTGGTAGCTGACGTGCGGCCAGTCTTTGAGTCTTGGCCTGCTGTCTGTGGTTGGAACACCATATTGGTCACGTTCATGGCTCTGGATTTTGTTCCATCCAAGTTGTTGCCAGACACTGTATTTCTGTGTATTCTTCGATGCTGTTCATATATAAAGTATGTTTGATTGAGCTCCAAAATACGGCAACATAGATAACGGAATTAGTTCTCTAGGAATTGCATCACATATGCACGCACTTTTTAATTCATAGTCCACAATTAGCCTGAAAATCTCCAGTGACTGCGTGATAAGACCTGCCTGGTCTGCTGCATGACTCGACCAGGTGCGCCGTGGAGAATGCGCAGTAATCCGTCACAAGTCAGGTTGATGGTATGGATTGGTGATCTCTGAGAGCATGTGATGTGATGTGATGTAATGTGATGTAGTCGAGTCCAGCTACAAGTGGGCAGTATCGAAGGGTTCTATTGGTTGACAACATTGGAGAGGTTTGCATGGCTGGTTCAGACATTTGGTAGCTATACGGGTGTTGGGATGTTATTGGAACCTCTGCTGGGGTCTGGTTTCCGTATGGATTCGGTCGACGTCATTGCAAGTCTGATAATCCGCTGCTTCTTATCTCTGGCCGAGACCGCTTATTGTGGGCCAGGAAGAAAGCCAGCAGGGGCCCTGCAGTCATGCACCAGGGAGCAGGGCCGGGTTACCTCTAAATGCAGGTGGGACTCTTGAACTATTGAGCCACCGCAGCTGCACAATATCGACAACATGGTTGAGATGTGACAATGGCGAAGACTTGTAGAGCCAAGAGGGAATAACTCGGAGTCGCAAATGTTGGGATTTGTTTGTGGTACGAGTTCATAACGGTCAGACTGTTCTGGATGGCCGATTCCATTGGCCGATCCACGAATCCATCTCTGTCCATTCTCCCACCGAATGAGATAACCACAGGCCTGAGGTGGATCTTGCTCGATTAGGAAAAGTTGCTTTGGCCTCGATGCAGCTTCCGATATGACGGGTGGCTTTTGTTCGAGCGAGGAATTCTCGTTGCTACGTGACCTGCTGGAACTCCACAGGTGCCAGGTAGTCCAGTGGCAACCTAAATCGCTGTTACGCTCTTTGCGTCTGTTAATGGTGCTAAATGTTCTGTCCAAATCCCCAATCCCTCGTTTCATTATCCCCTGGCTGTCGATCAATCTCCCTCAACAGTATGTCAATCATCCTAAATAATGCACGTCCATTTTTGTTATCTCGGGCTCATTTCTCGGTGTTCCTAACCAATTACGAAAACAATAGAACTACAGGAAATACAATGGCGGAAGGAGAAAATCGTGCATATGGCGAAAGTGCACATTTACAAAGATAGAACAGGAATATCTTCAAGTACTAATGATATACAATGTCAGATTGAAAGCTAGCTAACTTCTCCAGTCAGAATTTTATCTCGTGTGGTGGACAATTCAAACGCTAGATTGAATTGCAAATCGAATTTGTCCCAGTTGTGAACCATTTTCGACATTTTTCAGTCCATGTCCGTCCCAGCAGCATCTTCCTTATCTCTGGTTTCATCACTCTTATCTTCGCGCTTATCTTTCAGCTCTCCGTCTCTCGGGCGCGTTTGTTTTCTAAACCCGAACAAGCTCGTCATATTGAAATTCTTCAACGCATTTTCCAGTCCGCTGTCTGGCTGTCTGACGACTGTAGCCGGGTCCAAATCGCCGTTGGCTTCGGGGTCCTTTTCATGGCCATTTTCAGAGGCTTCACCAGAGGCTTTCCCTGTGCTGATGGCTACATCTGATGACGTTGAGTTGGCAGACGAGACTATTCCCGATTCCTGGTGTGATTCTTGCGGCTGTCGAATCGAATTGCTGGCTGAACCAACCTTCCATTTGGTCAGCAAATTTTTGAATACGTTATTATTGGAAGTCGAGTGGCCGCAGATATGTTTAGGCTCAAAGAAGTTGAATAATTCATCGTCACTGCTTCGGTTAAAAATATCGTAGATGTGAGTGCTCTTGAAATACTCGATATATTTGGATCCGTAATATCCAACATGATTGGGGAACGTATTGAGTTGTAAGTAACTGATGCTTTCCAGTCTCGAATTGTTCAGAAACGTATCATATTTTATGCTTGATAGCATTCCAATTAGGTAATCCTCAAAATTGTACCTGATGAAATCGTCTCCTCCTTTGTACACCTGCGTGTCCATTGAAAGATTGTAATTTAAAGTCCTTGAAATTGTTTCCTCTTTCTGTTCTTCCTGGTTGCTGAAAGATCGATCATTTTTGGTCACTTCGTCGACAATCAAATCAATGAACCTACGGTCCTGACTCGTTAATGCCAATTTGTCCTTTAAGGAGGGATCCAAGAACTCAACCACCGTTGCATTAGGATTATTATCATCTCCCAGCGTTAACAATATGTCTGCTAATTGGCTTTTCTGATCTAATATAATGTCGTTGGAGCATCCAATTAAATACCAATGGGTATGAGGATTTGTGAGATAATCCAGTTGTTGGAGTGTTAAATACGGCTGGAAGAACCCACCCTCAGAAAATATCTGTAGTGGTAATCCCATGAACTTCAGCATCGAATTTCTGTCACTGGATTTCAGAGATGTTGGTTTGCTCAAATCTTCTGAAAGATGCTTGAGAATTGGCGACCCGGAATCATTGAGCATTAATATCAAATTAGGGATCAACGACAGCAAAGAATACTGAAAGTTAGATAATTTGGAAAGATCCTTGGAAAAAACAATAATTCGTTTTTCTAATAACAGTGCTTTGAAAACAACCAGTAAATTTCGCTTCATACTTAGAACCAAATCCTTTAGATTCAAACTGCTATAGAAATCAGATTCCTTGATGATTTTCTTTGATCCATTAGTTGCATTAGTTCTCAATTGCTCATACAAATCCTCATCTTCCACTTTAAATCCGTTGGAATTGTACACTATCGATATGTTTTTGTAGAGAGCTCTTAATATCGACTTATCCTCAAAATCATATTGATCAAAATAGCTGGCAGTAATTATACTTAGTCTCTCTTTTAACTGTATTGGAATAGGATATCTGGTGATCATTACTATCGACTTCTGTATTACCGATCGCTTTAGTTCCTTGCGGTCCTCTGAATTCTTTAATCTTTCGCTTTGGAGTTGTCTAATACATGCACAACCAAATAGAGTAGACACAGTTGAGTAGTCCTCCTCTGTCGCTATGGACTCAATAGGCAATTCTGGGCAAGTTTGTTTTGCCTCGTCATAGAGCAGAGTAAAGTTGGTGAATGTCTCGTCGAACATGTGAGCACCATCAGGTAAACCTTGAAACGGTAATTGAGGCCATATTTTGTTATATTTGGCGACCTTTTCCGCCTGATTTGACTCCATGACTTCGTCATCTAACCAGTATTCAATCTCGGGACCTCTTATGTGATGGAAATCAATCACGCAGAGTCCAAATATAAAGCCATTGGATCCAGACACGATTCCTGATTTGGAGTCTTCTTTCACGGAACCTTTGTCATTCAATGTCATTTCTAAATTATTGGAAGATTCTTCTAATTTCTCAGCTTTGTTCTGCAGACCTGTGTCTATCGAAGTATCAATGGGCTTCACCGGTTCCACCGTCACCGGACTACCCATATTTTCTGCAAGTTCTTCACGTTCATTTTCTATATCCTTCCAGGGATTATCGGGCTCCTCGTCAGACATTTAACTTTAACTGACCTCCTCAATATCAACTTCAGCCCTTTATATCAATACTTTCAGGCACATTACCTCCTTTGGACCTCCTACAAATCATTACACAGACCACTAACCATATGTATTATTCTTTCGTGCTTCCTTCTACAACTTAGGCTGTGTGCTTATGTAAGCAAATATTATCTCTTCTCAACCAGGATGAATTGGGATCGATGTATTATGTCGAAATAAAAGAACTACCTGTCAATTAACTAGAAATGAGAAGCATTAATAACAGATGCGACTACAAAAACTATAAAGAAAACACAAACAAAGAAAATGAATCACGAGTCCTAAAAACAATCCGTGGAATCTGGCTGGTTTGATTCAACTCCTCCTCCCAAAAAGCATCACCAAAGAGCGATCATTGGGCGAGCTTGCTCACCCGTTCAATCGTTCTCTTGGCCACAAATTTGCAGGATTGACTTAGAGAGAGCTTACAATTTGGCTAACAACTTCGAAGCAGTGGAAACATCAACTTCGCCGCCGTTCTCCACAGCAGCGTACTCGACGATACCGCTTCTGTTAACAATCACAGCAAGTCTTCCAGACCTGACACCCAAACCTAGATCGCTGAGATCAATGGTGGAGCCTAATTTCTTTGTAAGGGTGAGCTGAGGATCAGACACGAAGACGAGTCTGGTAGAATTGGCGCCTAGCTTTTCCTTCCATGCATTGAGAACAAATGGGTCATTTTGAGTCAAGATAATGATAAAATCAATACCCTTAGATACGAAACTTTCAACCTTCTGGATGTATTCTGGCAAGTGCTGGTATGTGCAAGGAGGGGTATATGCGCCTGGAACACTGACAACCACGTATTTCTTTGTCTTGGTGGCAGCCTTGAGATCAAAGGCTTTTGGCTCTCCACCTTCTGGAGAATAATACAGCTCGTCGACGTTAACTGGGAAGATATCTCCTCTTTTGATTGCCATTTTTTTGAATCTTTTCTTGCTGTCTGCAAATGATCTTTCAAAATCAATCCAAGTTATCCGAACCCTGTCCCTTTTATACTCAGGGGATTCCCCTCCGAGCCACATTTTCTATTATTTCAATGTATCCATATTTGGTCATTGGTGATGCATTACCACCAGCAATGTCTCATCCCCTTTCTAGACATTCAGGTCGCTATTGCTGGCACGTCGATAGGCGAGAAATGTATGGACAACACCTGCCGTCTCCAATAGTTTCCGTAAATTGACCAATAATATCGTGTGTTGGCAATTCTTCCGTCTTTGGATATTGGCTGCTGGCTCCGTCAAATTATCCAAATAGGCTATTTGTTTCGATTTGGAGATTAGTGGAGACTGTCCTAGGAGGAGAACATGGGGTTGAAAAACTAGGGAGCTAAACGTGTCGACTCAAAAGTTCAAGTGTCGACGATCATGTCGACGAACCAAGTGATTTTTCTCGTCGACAAAGTTGTGGTTCTGGCTGTGCAACAGAATTTTATTTCTCCGGAGGGACGGTCTCATCATTTTCAGGCTGTGCTGAAAAACTCAGGGGTCGTATACAGTTATGTACCATGGTGGTTATAGATCATGACGCTAAGGTGGTAGGAATCTTGAGTGGGAAATATCAGCTCCCCACTAGTTATCATAGGACAATGATTCACAAAAACACCAAATCGGGTTTTCTGCCACAAATGTGACAAAAAAATGTACCCTACTGGTTGCGAGTTGTGATATATATATTTGGGTCTCTATATTTTCTAAAGAGGTTGAATTGACCAGGATAGAGAGATATGATTCCAATTGCTGTTGAAAAATAAGAAAAAATGAGTGTCGTCGAAGTTTCAAACAGATTAGGGCTAGAGACTGTGTCTTCGGACGTTAAACAGAGTGTTGTTTCAAAAGCTCAACAACCAAGTTCTGCTGGTGATGAAATATCTAAAGATAGCGGAGATGACGAAATTGTCATCACAATGCTATCTTTGGCTTCCTCTGTGTGTTTGAAGGGCCCTTCCCAGGAAATTGCGAGATATATTCCCGAAAACGTCAAGGCTACTATCACTTTGACGGATTCGGAAGAGGTTAGAACGCCTTTTGACAATCAGAGGTTTGCTTTGGCTTCAGAAATCAAGATTGACGAGAATTTAATTGTCCACAATGCGTTAAAGATATATCTTCAACATGACGGTCTTTTTAAAAGACAACTTGATTTTGAGCTTTTTGTCGATCTTGTGAAACATCTCAATCCGAAAAGTTCGTTTAATAAAAATAGAAACTCCCTAAAGAAGATTCTGAAATTCAAACATTTCCAGCTGATCAAGCAAGTACATTCTATTGACAGAGACGCCATCACCAGTAAGAGTAAAATCGGAAAGATACGCAATTGTTCTCGGGGAAGCCCTGTCAAAGAATTTTTGAAGCTGAGTGATGATCTTCAAAAGAAGGTGACAAAATATATTGAGTTGCCTACTGCAGAGTCTGATCTTGTCATCAGAAGAAACTCGGCCTTCGATATGATACTCAAGATCTTTGATGATTCTGAGTTCCCGTCTGTGGTGGATATGAGTCCCTCGGAGCTAAAATATATCAACGATTTCGTGTCTGATTTCAAACATAGCAGCAAACCTGATGTGATGAAAATCCAAAACTTGTTGGCTTCGGAGCAAAAATACATCAATTCCAAAGAATCAAACTTCCTTGGGTTGCACATAGCCAACCGAGGAAAAATCGTTACTACCAACCAACTCATATATTACTTTAAAAAGCAACTTCTGTTTGCTTCCACCTACACAGAGCTTTATTTTAAAATCAAAGAGATTCTCAGAATAAAAAATAAGATCCTGGTCAGAGTTTTGGACACCCACACTGGAGAGTTTGGATATATGCTCAATGGCCATTACAA
This sequence comes from Ogataea nemodendra, assembly GCA_030567775.1. NCBI lineage: Eukaryota > Fungi > Ascomycota > Pichiomycetes > Pichiales > Pichiaceae > Ogataea > Ogataea nemodendra. The sequence continues at coordinate 331,203 of JAJLSV010000043.1, forward strand.
TATCTATTACAATTAACATCTGGACTGGTTTCCAGCTGGCGAGTTACGTATATAGTTGCCGAGGCCGTTTTTATATATTTATGAAAGCGCATGTTCTTGCAATAACCTATAATATCCTAATACGTTTATATGTAAAAGCATCAATCAGTCTGATTTCCCCGTCATTAGGCCATCTTCAAGCCGTCGTTCATATATCTGACGATTGGACCTTCTCCAACTGCCTCAATCACCTTGTCAAACCATCCTAGCAACACACCCCCCGATTTCTGTCCTTCTTTTATGCTCATTAATGAGTAGATGAACTTCACCAAAACGTCTATCTCATCCAATTCCAGACTCTTTAGAAGACCCGGAATCTCAGATTGCTTAACATTGTTTAACACACTCAATACTGTTGACAGATAACTTGTTTTGGTCTGCTGGTCCGATCCATATGGAGGATCACTAACTAACACCTTAATTGCCCCAGAAGAGTCTCCTCTAGACAAGCTACTTTTTGCCTGCGATAGTATAGGCTCCAACTCTTGGATTGATAACACCGGAAGGTTTAATGGGTCCGCTTCATATTGAGCCTCCGCGTCATATTGATCAATATCAATTCTTCTCCAGTCTTCCATATTGCTCTGTAGCTCCAAAATACGCTCTCAATGAAGCTTGTAACAGTCTCTTTGCTCTCTGGTTATCGTCTAATTCTTTATAGAACTCATTTGAAGTGGACATTTTGTTCTTTTCTCATCAAGAGATGAAAGCCGAAACCAGATTATGTAATCGATATTTATCGACGGGACGAAATTCATTGTGTCGATTTCAATTGGAAACTCTCACTTGATCAGAATCATGGGTTGTTGGGTATCTGTTAATACTCTAAAGAACCAGTTCTTCATAATACAAGTCTATAGTGATCATGTCTTTGGCAGATTATCTTTCGAAGAAGTATTCGAGTAAGGTGTCAAAAAATAGAGAACATAAACGGGACAAAGAGCCGAATTTAGGAGCAGACACCAGGATCACTGTCGAGGGTGATATAGAGAGTGAAGCTGCTATTGCTAGCCCGACTGAGGATGACCAAATAATATCAGACTCCGAGGAAGGCCCTGTGGTTATTGAGAAGAAGGTTCGTTCAAAAGGTTGGAAAAGTGTGGAGACCCAAGAGATCGTGAATTTGGAGCCTAAGTTGATGGAGGATGGCTCTTTCGCAGGTCTGCAGACTAAAGAACAGATTAAACAGTCCATGAAGTTAAAGAAGGAGAAGTTTGAAAAAGAGCTGAAATCAGCTAATGAAGCACATGAAAGAACAAGTGGAAAAACAATATACAGAGATCAATCAGGCAGAAAGATATCGGAACCTATAGCACCTACTGATATCAAAGAACAGGAAGAGCTGCGCAAACAGGAATATATTAGACAATTGAATGAGAGTGAATTCAGTGGTATTCAAAAAGAAAACGAGTACAGACGATTAGAGTCAATCAAAAATGAAAAGCTTAATGTCTATGAAAATGATGAAAAGCTGAATTCCCAACTACGAGAGACTCAGAAAGAGGACGATCCTGCTCTTCTGTTTGATTCTAACTTACAGAGGAGAAGACAACTCAGCAACAGAAAAGATGTGAGCGCAACAGGAAGGAAACTGTATACTGCAAAAGGGCTTGTGGATAATAGGTTTGGTATCTTGCCAGGCTGGAGATGGGATGGAGTAGATAGAAGCAATGGGTTCGAAAAGCGTTGGTTCGACAAACAAGGAGATATCAGAGAGAAACAGGTCTTACAATATACGCTTGAAGAAGACATATAAAGCAAAAAGCATGGCAACGTTAGAAGATGTATTAATATCTGCACTAATTAAACAAATGAGTCGCCTTATAGAAATATAACACAGAATATACAATTATTTGATATTCGATGATACCAGCAATGGCGATGCAATTTGAAATTAAAACATTATTTCGTAGAAGTTGAGCTAACAGTACTAGATCCCTGCCTTTTAAATTTTGGACCTTGTTGATTCGCCTTCTTATATCTACTCTTTTGACCGTTACCTTTTGAAGGAGCTTCTTTGCCTTGTAGATCAGAGGACGCCGGAGCATCGCCAACTGAGAGTCCATTCAGCATCCCCATAAGCTCTTGTGATCCATTATCATTTACAGGAAATGACGGAACAGAATATTGAGAAAATGGAGGCTGCTGGGTTGAATATTCTATAGGAAATTGGCCTGAAGGAGGTATTTGTGAACCATATTGGGATGGTTGGGTCACATTACCCAAAATAGTATTGAAAATGTTTTGAGCTACCTTGTTATTCTGTGCTGGTTGCATAGGTTTATCTCCGTTAGTAGAAACAGGTTCGTTCTGGGCCTCTGGTTTTACCTCTGATTCTTTGTCAGTCTTTTTGATGACAGATAATAACTCCTTCTGCTTCTTTGCTGCAACTTCCTTCTCTTGTTTTTTCTTTAGCAAAATCTGTTTCTTGTGATCAGGCAGTTCACCCTTCATGGTCTTTGATGAAGCTTTAGTATGATAAATGAATTGTCTGTCTGTCAAGTTCAAGAGAACAGAAGACTCCAATGTCATTCCTCTTTGTGTCTTCAATCTTCCACCAAAGGTATTACCCGTCAATAGAGGTTGATCAAAAAGCACTTGCAGCTCCACTTTGGTCTCAAGAGATCTGATACCAATCACTGTACCCTTCGAGAACAGTGGAACAGTACCAGAGTCTAAGACATAAACTACTCTATCACCTAGAGTGAAATGTTGTCTTTTGAGCAGTTGGAATGACTGCGATGGTACTAAAACAGCATTTCTTGGAATTCCCTTGATACCTTTAGTACTCATTGTCTGAGGCCTCATTGAGAAGTCAATGATTTTGTCTTCCACCTCGTTGATTCCCATTTTTGTCAAAGCCTCAGAGTCCAAACTTACAGTAACAAAAGTTGACTTCTTTTCCTTTAAATAACCTTGAATGGCATCCAATGTCTTCTTTAGCTCATCTACAGTGGCAATCTTGAACAATTCTCTGGCTGATGGAATGCCACTCGATTTGTGGTCTATCAAAGCTTTGAAAATTTTGGGGAATTTGGCAGAATATTCTTGAACTAAAGCAATGGCCAAGTCACTATATTCCCAGAACCTCTCATTCCTCCTAGTATAACCTAAAACTTTCAGTTTTTTTCCTTCAAACTTCAATTGCAATCCGATGTCAAACTTCTTCCCGTTTGGCCCTTCAACAAAGTAAGATGATGTGATCTTGGACAAAAATAATGGGCTTAATCTCAGAATACGAGCAACAGTACTGGAAGGATGGAATCTAATGGCATTTCTTTCATTGTTAGCTCTCATAGAGCCAAAATTAGGTTCGGCCTTGTTTGGGATTTTTGAGACCTTTAAAGTTAGCTTATTATCGGAATAACCAATGACCTTTGCAGGTGTACCATATGCAAATGCACCCAGAAATACAACATCAGAGTTTACAGGGAATTCTTCTTCTAATGGTACCGCAGATCTTGCTTCAAATCGTTCATCCTTATTAATGACTTCATCCACAATCAATTGAATAGGGTATATCTCTGTCTGGTTAGAATAAGTTTTGATAAAAGCACCGTGTTCATTGCGAATGAGACCGGTAACTGCTCTGACATGAACTAAACCTTGAATAGGATGACATTTGTCTCCATTTTTACGGCTGTTTGTTTCATTTTCGTTGTCATCTGAAGACGCGAGACGGATACCATAACTTGACTGTAACCTTTGATAGATAGCTCTGCGGTCCTTCTCAAAAATATCCCTTTCAAACGGCTCTAGTGTATTAGATACAACCTTAAAGGTAGCTCCGGATTTAGCCTTTCTGTAATTCATCGTATCGTCAGTCACACCAACAACCGTAGCTTCTCTTAAAAATGGCCATTTGGTGTAAACAATCTGGCCAATATATTCTTTCGCAAACTGTTCTACAGTTAGACTGCGATGTAAATTCTCCAAAGTTAGCATTATGGTCATGGATCTAGATGGTTGTTGGAAGACAACAACATTTGCATACTCCAAGTTATGCTTCAATGGTATCGTCTTCAGAGATGGGAATCCGGCTAGTGCCTCCCTTCCAAATTTTGCACCCTTGCAGAGACCATAGTTTATTTTTAAACCATCAGTTGAAGGTAAAATATAAGGGCTTTCAGTACAGTGAGAGTCAAAGTCAGCAAACGAGGCAGGTAGAGGTGACTTGATTAGATGTTTCACTTGGGGGTTAAAGTGGAAAAGTAAATCAGTACCAAAAGAATTTCTGTTCTTTTCTTCGGGATCAAGAAGCGGATCAAATGGTTTCATTGCCTCAATCAACCTTTTCTCGTCAACAAATGATAACAGAACAACAGCCTCCCAGGATGCCCTTTTACCATTCATGTCCACCTCACAGTCATTTGGATAAAAGTCAATAATCGGCGAGTTAGTATCTGTCATAAGTGGTCTGTAAACTTTTGGGATCAATTCTCTTGACCTCGCTGGCAGAACTGCCATGAGTTGTTGGAATGGCTTGAAAGGTTTACCCATTTCAAAATTTATTTTAACCTTCAGACCTTTACTGATATCCGAAATACGAGGAGCATAGTGATATCTAAAGTACCAAGGCCAAGAGCAAATACCTCTATAATAATAGTAGAGCACCCATTGTAAACCTTCAATATAATTTTCACATAAATCAGTAATTTTATCCTCGTCATCTAGAGTAAAATCAAGTTTTTTCTTGTAGTATTGATTTTTCCACTTAACGAACCTGTTATCATAAATGTCCTTCTGTTCCTCTAGAGTCTCTTCGTCATCAACAACGAGAGCGGATTGATATTTTTTAATGACCTTCCTTATATCATCGACTCTGGATTTAAATTCATCATCAGTTTCGTCTGGATTAATACCATCAATATCCAATTTAGCAGTGTAAGTATCATTTGATTTGCTGTGAATGATAATAAGACCCAACTCAAACATAAACTTGGCAATAAACTCTTTATTGTAATCACTGTCAAAAAAATCTCTAGGTAAGATTAACTCAGGAATCTTTGTCTCATCAGCCATCATGTCTCTGACGGAGAATTGAGAACCAAAGACGCCATATATCCACTCTCTAGTCATACCCACAACTTTCTTCTGCTGTTTGACAAGTAATTCTTTTCCTTGTCTCAACCTCTTTTTGACACCTTGTCTTGAAATGTTATCCAACTGTCGATTGAACCATTCAACATCTACCTCACCTTTTTCGAAGTTCTCCAATTCAAAGACAGACAAGTACTCTAACCAAGTTCCTAATCTTTGAAAATTGATTGTTCCTTCCTCATTCAAATAGCCATCGGAGTCTTTCATAGCTTGTTTGAACGTTTCTATCAAAAGTGGAAAGGCACCCTTGTTCAGATGTAGATCCGGCAAGTTAGGTAGGAAATCATTTCCAATAACATACATGATCAAGATAAAATCGTCCAATATTCTTTCGAAGTCGTAATCAAATGATACCTGGTCTTGAAGCTCTTCAAATTCCAGTTGAAGATACTCCCTCACTAGCGAAATATGCAATAAGTAGAATGTCTGCTTGGTCAGATCATCTGACTGTGAGTTACTTCTCGGACCAAATACAACCTCTTCCCTCAATAAAGCAAAATGAGGTTCGTGAGCAACCAGACCCAACATAATAAGATCAGCATCTAAACCATAGACACAGTGTCTGGTGTTAGGGTTATAATCAGGCTGTGACTTTTGTGATCTGATGAATGCCATAATTTTGTGCTCACCCTCACCAGGAACCTCATGTCCTGACAAGATGATGTTCATATTTTGCCATCTGGAATCCGAAGAAACCTTCTGATTGATGTAGAATTTTAGATTTCTTGTGAGCTTAGCCATAAACTCGGTACCTGGTGTGATCGAATTCGAGTCAAAAGGTGGCATTTTAGGGATTTCTTTCCCCGCTTTTAAAACAGCATCCATATTTTGTTCAGCCTCTACTGCAGTTCTGAATCTTCTTGCTCTTTGTTGATTCATCTTCGCTCTAGGAGCCACACCATCAATAGCCATATAAAATACTTTCTGAGGCCTTATTGTGTTGAATAGATGATCAATATAAGCAAAAATTGCTCCGAACATCTGATCGTCTGTCATTCTAATTGTCCAGTCATCATTCGTGTGAGTACATGTGTGAAGAATCGAATTCATATCGAGATACAAATTATCAAACTCGGGAATTGGAGTCTTGTCATTGATTTCATTTGAAATCAATGGCCATCTCTCTGAGATGAACCTGAAAAATTTGGGAATACCTAATGGAAAACAATCACCTTCTGTTAGTATCTTAACTGCCCACTACCAAAACCTTTCATCTCAAATTTCTCATCTTTAAACTTACCCATTGCTATGTAAAAAGGACCCCACTTCTTGCTTGACCCTCGGTCTGTCTTGATCTCTCTTCCTATGCAAGGTTTACCTTAACACCACTATAAAAATCTGCCCACTTCACTTAATGCTCTTTAAACGAACATTCATGTTCCATCCTCCCCCAAAAACGTTGAACAACAAAACCCAAAGAACAGGAAATAATGCTGACTAACATTTTAGGTCAGCTAAAATCGAATAGTTACCCGGAGTAAATAAGACCGTCACCAAAAAAAAACTGAAAATACTCAGATCTGTATACAAAAGAGGATTCAAGAAGGCAAAACAGAGACGAAAACAAGGGTCGGAGGGGGTTCCAGAAGCCATTGGAAAGTCGATTATACTTCACAAACCTTATCAGGATTAATATGTTTGGAAACAATAGCGGAAGTGGCGGATTCTCTTTTGGTTCAAATAACTCCAACTCTGGATCCTCATCTGCCAATGCAGGAAAGTTTTCCTTTGGGAGCTCCAATACGACAACTCAAGGGTCGACAGGAAATTCAGGATTCTCTTTTGGCTCTACAAGTCCGTCATCCACAACGACGTCGGCTGCAGGTACTCTGTTTGGTACAGGTACATCTTCTAATGGAGGGCTTTTTGGTAACAAGACAGCTTCTAAACCAGCTTCGTTTTCATTTGGGTCCACAGCAAATACAGCAAATACAGCAAATACAGCTACTGGCACAGGTTCTTCGGGGTTGAATTTTGGTGCTGGTTCAACAAACACTACCGGGGGGTTTGGTTCGACCCAGCAAAACAGTCAACCTTCAGGAGCTACTGGAGGGTTTAATTTTGGAGCCACAAACAACAGCACGAACAATAACACAAATTTTGGCTTTGGAAACAAATCGGCCACCGCTTCTTCCACTACTGGTGGCTCTTTGTTTGGTAACAATGCCACAGGCTCTACAAATTCTCTGTCATCAGGAGCGCTCTTTGGAGGTAAGCCTACAGGAACTACTACATTTGGCGGACTACCCAACACTGGAGGTAGTTTGTTCGGAAATAATAGTCTGGCAGCACCAAATGTTGCTGGTGGAATCGCCCAGACCCCTCAACTACAATTAAATGCAATGACAAAGGTTAGCGATTTACCGGCAGAGTTCCAAAAGCAATTGGAGCAACTTGATCAATATATACGCACCCAAGTAGCTATTGCCGAACAACTGAAGAACGATGAGGACGAACACAAAGAATTAATTGACAGTATACCTAGAGATATCAACTTTTTGGAGAAAAGATACATAGCCACCAACCAAGCCTTGAATAGCGACTTGAAATTTGTCGACGGTTTCAAGACAAAAACATTAGAGAGTTTCAATGACTGGGTGGAGAAACTCATCAAGGTGTATCTACAATTGACAAATCCGATGTTGTTGAATGTGAACTCGAGTGCAACAGCGGAGCAGGGACAAAACTCTGAGGGGGTCAAAATAATCGGTGTGAACGGTGCTAGAATGACAAACTTTTCTTCTCAGGCACAGCTGTCTAATCAAAAACAACAAACAGAGAAAGAGTCTCACTTGAATGTTCCGCAGATACTCAACAGTTATTATGTAAGCAAGATTGACGAATTTAGACAAAACATAGAGAGATACCAGCTGGTTTTGCAGGAGGTAGAGAATTCAATCAATGATCTCGACAAGGCCTCTTTGAGTGGTGGACTTTCGATCTCAGGAAACTACGGTCTCGAAATGGTTGTGAGCACTTTACAGGAGGAGTTCAAATTGTATGTTGAACTTGCCAACGAGTTTGCTGAAATTCATCATCAAGTCAAGAGGCTTGATGGCGCCACCATTTGATGATTTTAGTCCAGCCATGTATTTTTATGAATAGATAACTTTTGGTCTTATATCTCTGAATCTGATGATCTTAATTCAACCTGGATAATCAACGTCCAAGTCTATCGTTCCGATAAGAGCGTCGTTGGATGCGTTTAAAAGTATCTCGGAACCCGTAAACTGTCATTTTGGGAGAGTCTAAATCGCAAGACTAATATTATATAATAATATATAATTGATGGGTTAAGACTGCTACCTATTGTTCTTGGCGTTCAGCTCTGTCAAGAGGGACTACTATTATATGGATAATTATATGGATAATGAAATATTTGCAATTCCCTAGACCGTTACGGCGGCTTGGAGTCCCCTTCGGAGCCATAGTGCTATTTTCCTTGGGTGTTTTAATATTTCAAGCTTTGAATGGCCGTCGTTACTCTACCTTTCTCGGAAATGAGCTTTTTTCTGACGAGGTTGACCTGAACTCTACAGTTATTGTAGATTTAGAGGTTCGGCGGTTCATTAAGCTTTTTGATAGGGACGATAGCTCCAATGGATGGGAAAGAATTCCTAAAGATCTGAATTACGGTAGGAAATGGTTTGTTAATGAGTACTTGTATAAACGGAAAATCACTGTTGGACAGGCTCAGGATAATGGAATAAAGGTTATTGACGATATAATTGTGGAAAATGATGAAGAATATTTATATCACCGGAGAAAAGATCCTCATTCTATACCACATATGTTGTTTGAAAGATTAAGGGAAGAAAATAATAGATTGAAAGATCCTACACTATCTATGTCGGTGGAAGATGTCAAAAAGTTGGGATGGAATTATAAAGGAGAGGGAATATGGGTACATTATGGAGACTATTCGAAGAAAAGCATAATTGATGTGAATATTTTATTTGGTTGGTATTATCTACAAGCTTGGATACCTGAGTCTAATGTGAGACAATTGCTACCCAGTTTTGGCAGTGATTCCGACAATACTGCTGAGTTAGAACATAAACGATTGAAGGAAACTCGAAAAGTTCCACTGACAATGAACAAGGATAACAAGTTCAGAATAATGCAGATATCTGATCTTCACTTTTCAAATAAGGGGGTTAAGAAGTTTACAGAAGACAGGTCAGGAAACAGTTGGGATGTTCCGTATGATGATATTAATCGGGATTTCATTTTTTTCTCAATCATGCAAGAGAGACCTAACTTGGTTGTGTTCACGGGCGATGTGATTTCCGGTGAAAATGGTGGAGATACTGAGTCAATTTTCCGTTCTGCCATTTCTTTAAATCAAGGGAGACCGTTTGCTATAACTTTTGGTGATCATGACGACGAAGGGTCACTTTCGAAGAAAGACCTCATGAATTTACTCAATGATAGGTCAGATTGCAAGGCGGCTTCAGGTCCGGAAGATGTCTCTGGAACAGGAAATTATGTTCTCACGGTATCTCCTAATAATAATAAAAAAGCAGCTGCTGCAATGCTCTATTTCTTGGATTCCCATAAATATAACAAGCATTCTAGAAAGAGAAACTATGAATTCCCTACTCCTGACCAGAAGGCCTTTTTAAAGGCCTCTTATGATAATTCAACTGAAAGATTGGCCTACCTGCCAAAAAAGCCCTTGTCTATGGCGTTCTTCCATCATCCTATTCCCGAATATGCAGAATATGACCCCAATGATCCACAATTATCAGAGAAAATGATAGGATCATCTAAGGAATCTGTAGGTGCTCCTTCACACAACTCTGGGATGAAAGATCTTTTGAAAGATCTTGGAGTGAGCGTTGTTTCTGTTGGTTCTGACCACTGCAATGATTATTGTCTGTTAAACGATATTTGGCTCTGTTACGGAGGAGTTGCTGGGGAAGGCGGGTATGCTGATGCTGGTATCAAGCGTGGCATAAGAATGTTTGAACTAGATTCTCAAGAAAATACAATTCGAACCTGGCGAAGACTCAATAACTTAGGGTCCCATAATTTTGATAATAGGACACTGGTAACTGAAGGATATACAATAGTTGGAGGAGCTGACGGATCTCCTATTCATGCCGAGCCATTCTCTGTTCCTATTTCTCACGGTGAAACATTTTACTGGCATTTAGATATCGAGGAGAGCTAATATGAGAAAGGCTTTACACCAAACTGAATAGCAAGAATTTTATTTACAGTAACGAACTAAAATACATTAGATATAGTCTTAACGATTAATACGGACTTTGTCATATCTTTACTTTCTTTATCTTTCTTTTTGATGTCTCTTTAGAGCTCCTTTTCTTGGATGTGGTAGTTTTCTTTGTTTGAGACTTGTTCTCTTTCAGTTCGGTGTGTATTTTGTCATTAATTTGCCTGTCCTTATCTTTCTTCTCCTTCTTCTCCTTCTTCTCCTTCTTCTCCTTCTTCTCCTTCTTCTTGTTCTTTTTGTTCTTCTTTCTGTCTGTTTCCTCATCGTCCTCTTCATCTGACGAGATGTTAAAAATCATCAACTGGTCGTCCTGTTTCAGAGAGCCTAGAGACCCTGACTTCACCACGTTATTTTGAGGAATATTCGACTGCTCGGTAGTTCCCATAGTTCCAGCCAGACCTTCTCCTCTAACGAACATTCGATACAGGGGAGATTGAGACTTCGAAATTCCACTTACTGTAAGTTCACCTTGGGAAAATACAACATCTTCGGATGAGTTCTTCGATTGTGAAACATCAAGAGCTTTTAACTGCCCATCAAAGACTCTCTCCCACCAAGCTTCGGCATCATTTCCACCATATCCTATACCTTTAACATCTTTCTTGTGCTTCACCAGAATCGGCTTTTTAAGTCCTCCTTTCCGCAGAGCCTCTCCTTCTTGCCATCCATACTTTCTAAGATACCGCTTTGTATCCATCTCCGCTCTGTATAGATATGAACAGCCTACCGATCCTCTTTCTGCTCCCTGTATTGATTATCAATCATCTAAATGTACCAACAGCATATTTTTCAGAATCTAAAATTTTTTTATCTTCTCGTTTAACCTTATCACTATACGAGCTTATCATGAAATTATAGAATTATAATTATATAAGAAACTATGTCGTATATGAGAGCAACAAGATGATTTGACAGTTCAAAATAACAAGAAAGAAGCCATACATAAAATCAAGCAGATAAATAAGCAATTAGAGGGAAAGGACCCAAAATAATTACTCCTCCATGCAATGGTCCTCGTCAAACGAAGAGAGACTCTCAATCTCTGGATAACCGAAATCAAGAATCTCAATACAGACACGATCGTTCTTCTGAACAGCAGCTACACATCGTCTGTAATCGAACTTGACCTGCCAAACATTACCATCCACGTCATCAAGTAGGTCGCGGATGAACTTGCCTGTCTTGGTGTCCCACATCTTGAGCATTCCGTTGGATCCAGAAATAATAATACTGTCATCATTCTGAACACAAGTAATTGCTCCATTGTGGCCTCTGAGAACATGCCTAATATCTCCAGTATTAGGATCCCAAATCCTAACAGTAGAGTCCGCCGCCGCAGAAACAAGCGCATTGTCCGATAAGGCGATGAGTCCAACAAGCATCTGATGGCCCTCCAAAATCGCAACAGTATCTCCAGTGTTTAAATCCCAAATTCTGATTGTGTTGTCCATGGACCCAGAGATGCATCTATTTTTTTTCACATCCAAAGCACAGCTATAGATTCTTTCAGAATGGCCAGATAACAGCCACTTGCACTCTCCAGTCCTCAAGTCCCACACTCTGCTGTTGGAGTCATAACTGCTACTAACCAAAATATTGGCATATCCAGACACGGCACGAACAGGGGCGGTATGTCCTCTCAAAACTCTGACTAAATACTTGTTCGATGATTCGTCAAGGTCTATAGGCTCATCAGGTAACTGGTCATCTTCCCCTGCAATTGGAAGTTTCCAAACATACAAATTAAAATCCCTGGAACCTGTAACAACTAGTGGCACCTTAGGGAACATGATTGGTTTTCCTTCATCATCCACACCTATCTGCTTAGGCTCTAATATTTCTAAACATCTGACTGTTGAAGTGTGTCCTCTAAAAATGTGCGTACATTTTCCTTGCTTTATGTTCCAAATACGGACAGATCTATCTGTTGATCCAGAAGCTAGAGTATTTCCTAGGTATTTCATAGCCCAAACACCGCCGTTGTGTCCTGTAAGTACAGATCGAAGTCCTCCGGTAGGGGTATCATATATTGTGATGCTGTGATCATCACAGCCAGCAACAATTTTATCTTCATCGAATTGAAGACATGTGATAACGTTTGGTCCTTGTCCTTGTAACGATATTCTGTAAGGCTGGAAGTTGAGATCCCTCCATCTTCTGGAAATCGTCAGCCTTCTTCTGTACATTAACTTAGTAATTTGGCAGCTGTCAAGGGTAGGTTTTTGGGATTTTATCCACTCATATTCTTTCATAAATTCTTCTTTTGTGGACATGAGTTTGTCTTTGAATAGCAAATCTTTCCAGAAGTCATAACTTTCCATCGAAATTTTTAACCACCTTTTGCAAATTTCGGAGGTGTTTAATAGAGATTGGTAATCAAGATGACCAAAGATCTTCATCGTGATTTCAGAAGGCAGCAAACTAATAAGATCTTTTTTCAGTGAGTCTCTGATTGTATGTTGTAGTGATGAGAGAGTTGCTCTGTCTGTATTTTGTAGTAATCCCCATAAGAGATAATTTGCCTCCTTGGAACCAGGCCTTATCATTGTCATTAGTTGAGATATCACCTTGGGTAGATCCGACTTATTCTCTACCAGTTTCGATAAAACTACATCAGTTTTCATCTCAGAATCGGAGCAGACATCATCCACAGTTTGACTTTCGCTATTGTGGTGGCCTCTTTCTTGATTATATGAATGGTGTTGATCGTACTCTTCACCCTCCTGTAGATTTCCTGTCTGTATCGGCGAAGCACTAGGCGATGGTAGAGGTAACTGGTTTATATCGTCTGGAAATGCAGACACAGTATTCAAATTAATAGTAGAAGATGTCAAGAGTTTCGGCAGATCACTGCTGCCAGATGATGCAGTTGGGGATGTGATAAATGTGACATTACCATTGCAGGTGTTGTTTGTCGTCGCAGAACTACTATCTACGAGTCTCTTTTTTGATGGAGGACTTGCTCCTAACTTGTTCTTGACAATCTTTCCCTCCACAGTAAAATCACACATCTCAGAATCAGATGTCTGGTGAATGAGACCCCCGTTATTGAGCCTCTTTCTAGACCCTGAGTTTTGTGATGGTGCTCTGCCTGTCGATCCAGAAGAGCCCGAAATTGCTGTCATAGAATCAGATGATTCTGTCCACCCCGGTGATCCCAGACCAACCATGGTATCCAGACCACTCATGGACCCCGAAGTTGCATCTATTTCTGTAACCGTGTTGCGAGTCATGAGACTGTTGTCGGCGTCGTGAACGTACGCTCCAGACCTCTGATTATGGTCGCTACCTGTGCCATCCATTCTTAGACTGGGAAAAACCTCAGACATGTTTATAGAAGCCAAAGGATACCTCCTGCCAGAACAGTTTTCCTCTCTTGTCGGGGACTGCTCTCTATGCTCAAATGTCAATGTCATTATACGGGCCAGATCTTCGTTTTTCGCCCTCTCTTTGCTTAGATCCACTAAGCGTCCTCTCTTTTGGCGTTTTCTCTCTTGCTATGGTCTCGCCCTTGTTATTTTCTTCGACTATGCTGTCCAAATCAAAACAAATAACAGTCATTACTCTTCTTGTCGCAGTTTTGTTTAATACCTGTCTTCGTTCTTTTTTAGTAAGTTGCTCTTAAAAACCCGCATTCTGCCATTTTTGCTTAACTATGGGCATCTCTAGCAGAGTCTAATGACGGTATTACAATCCCCAAATAAGCTCTAATTGACCGTTTAGAGCAATACGGTATTGTTCAGAGCAACAGAGAGTTGTTAAGAGGGACAAAGTATGGGAAGTTACAAAAAAATAGGGGAAAATTAGAGAAATTAATGCTGAAAAAACTATTGTAGGTACAATTTGAATAACCGTTTCAAGAAGCCTTTTCGATCTAAATCGACCTATGATCGATGCTTCTTTTGTCCAATAGTGCTCTTGATTCGGTCAAACTCCGTATCGTCAATATCGTACTCAGAAGTCCTTTTTTTGCCGCTCCTTTTCTTCTTTTCTTGCCCCTCATATTTGGAAATGAGCTTATCAAACATGTTGGATTGACGAGACTGTATCAGTTGTCTCAGAGAGTCTTCAGATCCATCCAATTTGGTTTTATTCTTGTGATTGATTTCTTTCAGAGCCTTGGCAGCTTCTTTGGACTCGTCTTTGAGCTCACGAAGTCTCTTTCTACGCTTTTTGTCCCGCCCTTTCACATAAAGTTTCCATTGGCGATATTCAGGTAGTTCTTCGTTTTCTACCATCGACTCTACGACTTCGAAGAGTCTTTTTTCTTCATGGTCCGTAAACTCTAAATGTGGAATTACTTCAAACAATTTCAAAAAGTCTCCCTTGTAATATTCCATCGACTGTAGAACATCTTCGTACTCTTCTTCTGATCCCTGGTATGCTCTTTTGTCCTTTTCAATCAGCTCCGGTGTAATTTTAGCGTCTGTGTTCCTCATTTCTTTGAAAAACTCTTGCCAATCAAATTCACCATCTTCATCGATAACTCTGTCTTCCAACGACCCAGTTCGGTCATATCTCTCCCGTTTCTTTGCATCTCCAACCACAGAGTAGCTGAATTGGATCTTCTCAAACCTTGTCTTGTGTTTTTTCTGGTCTGAGGGAGAAAGCTTATCTGGATGATATTTGAGACACAGTTTGTAGTAAGCTTTTTTGATGACCGGAGGAGCATCCTCTTTCGACACTTCAAGCTCCTTGTAAGGATCGATGTCGGGGAAGGGGACTGTCATTGATCTCTTGTTTGTATTCTGGTCTTCTTTAGTGCTCTGAGTTCCTCAAAATCTTCAGAAAAGCACATATTTCTTACATAAAGAGGGCGGATCCTTCGTAAATGGTTTTCGCGTTTTAGATAAGACGATATTTCATTTATCCTGGAGCTAAAGACTAGCTGGTTTGGACTATCTAAAGCTATTTAGAACTACCTAGAGATCAAGAGAGAGGGTTCTGTTGATGGGAAACCAATTAAGAACATTGAGGAACCCTCTGTGTGCAATTTTCACACAAATCGAGAAACCAATAGCAGAATAAACAGACAAAAATGAGCTAGAAATGCAAAAATAGGTCATTAGGTAAAGATTATTAGAGATTCTGGTAGTTTTGGTTTTCCTGCTTCAGTATGTTCTTGTGATCGGCAGGATTGGCAGCTGATTCATACAAGGTGATCACTGGATCCTTCTTCAATTGTGTATGTTCTCCCCTAAGTTCGATGGAGTATATCTTGAGGTTCTCGTCATCATCATCACTCCAGTTGTTTTCAAAGAAGAGTGTCAACGATGTGACACCTGCAAACAAGTGTCTAGGGACGAAATGCTCTACGAAAGTATTGTCCTCCACGAGCTCTTGTGGGAGATCCTCAGGGTCGAAATCAACGCCGATCTGTGGATGCTCCACCTGATATGTCGGTTTCCTCGAGCTGATGGTATCAAAGTCGACACTGTCGAGATTCTTATAGAATTTGAGGGTCCTAGGACAATTATCATATGTTCTAGAAGTTCTGAGAATGACGGAATACAACTTGACAGACCCATCAAAAGGAATTCGCAGTATAAGTTGGTTGTCCACATCCGATTTGAATTCTGGTTTTAGTTCATATTTTTGTGTTCTCATCTTGAACAGCTTAGGAAGTTCTTCTAAGGGGTTGGCCAGGTTCAGCGATACCAGACTGGTGGTGATTATTTTGGAGTTGAGTGATTGCGACTCATTTGTGGGAATAGGAGGAGCTCCATGTTGGTGTGTGTGTCCATTATGTCCATTTCCGTGGTGATGATGGTCTGCTTCGTGGTGACAATGTCCAGACATGGCAAATAGTGGCGAGGGAAGATGACTGGTTGCTTGAGAAATTTGGTACAAAATGGGGTATTTTTATCAAAACAAAGCAATCGTTTCAGTTAATATGAGATTTGTATACGTTTCATGCTCTCTTATTAGCTATTTATGTTTGTTTAGGTGTAAATTTTGGATATAACGAGGAAAAGAACACATAGATGCTCAAAAAGGGTCTTAATTTGATCGCGATCTGGGGATAAGCAAATTTTCTGAAACCTAAGTAAATCAGGTAGAAAGATATGAGTTGGCCAAACAGAGACTATGAATGTCTAGGAGTATTTATCAAGCTGGTAGAAACAAAATAGACTGTTCATATAAAGAGAATTTCCAAAAAATTGGGAGCTGTTGTGCTCGCAAATGGAAATAATGGGGGTCATTAAAGATGGACATGTTCAGAAGAAGAGAAAGGCAGATGACGATGGAACCGATAAAGCAACTAAAAGACCAGCAAAAGATGCAATGGGTCAGAAAGAGTCTTCAAGATACTCTGAGAATGTGCATATAGAGGAGATCCTGAAGGGTGTGGGTGGAAAGAGCGAAAAAATAGAGGTGAAGAAGAACGATAATATCCGAAGGAAGCTCGATAGGGTGTTAAGTTTCCTGCAGGAAGAACAGAATGGCATTAAGGGCGTAATGTTTGTTTCAAAAAACGAGGGGATTCAGAAACTATTGACAATAGTAGAGATTTTGAAGCAAAAGATGCCCTCTGGAGGCTCCTCAAAGACCCCGAAAAAGGACCGCATGGCAAAGCTTGAAGGCAGTGAGGAAACAGTAATCAGAGGAGAGAATACAACCATAAGCAAATACAACTACCGTCAATATAATATGCTGGATTTCTCCAAGTCCAGCAGAAAAGAGTTACGGAAAGAGAAAAACAAGGACAGTAACAGCACAAATGATAGCTTCAAAAATAGTAAAGATGCAGACGAAGTTGCACAGCAAATTAATGATGGCACTAGCTACTCATACAGCCAATTGGAAATCTTACGCTTAGAAAAGGAAGTGAAAGTTCCTGTTCTGTATATATATATTGGATTCTACAGAGAGCCTTCAGCTCCAGAGTCTCTGCACTCGTTCAACGTGCTAACCCAGCAAGGATGGACGCTGCAGGACTGAAATGATGTAACAAATATATGATAATATCGGATGATTCATTTGAGATCTAATATAAAGGACTAGAATGTGCTAAGTAAAACACAAATACGTCGAGTATTGCAGTTCCTAATTTAGAGCTCTTCCTTGAACTTCTCAACAGAAAGGTTACCTGGGAATGTTCCCTTCTCTCTTTGCTCGTCCCATTCCTCGACCCATCCGGTTGGACACAATGATTGGAAAGTTTGTAGGAAGACCTTACATGGAGCAAACTCCTCACCTTTGAGGGCCACACACTTGTGGAAGTCCAAATATGATTGGTAACAGTGTTTAGTTTGGTTTTGTTGAGGGAATCTGGCGTCAAAACCTGGTGTTTGTAGTTTGTATGGTGAATCAGACATTTTTGTTTCTTTTATCTCTCTATTAATCAGCTGTGTTCACTTGTTTCTGTAGTATCCTTACATGAAGAGTTCAATAGAGTTGTATATAATTCAATTTTTGAAAATTCGTGTCCAATCACAAGAAAATTTCCTCATCTTGTCCCAGGCTGACCAATTTCTCCCGCGACATTCAACTAGTTTCCCTCGGTTGCTCTTTAGGTTCCCCCGTGGAAAAATCCCCTGTGCGAGGGAGGTGGAACGACTTTCTCTTCAAGGGTGAGTTTTATAAATTTCGATCCTTTTATTGGCTGGCAATTTTTTGTCGCGTGATTCATGACACATGATTTAGATGTCAGTCTGATCAGCTGATCAAAATCATGTGAACTGCTGTTTGTAACCTCTTCTAATCTGTCCAGACTATCTCTTGAATGAACTAAACACATATTTCCGGTCATCCTCACATCGATTCAGACCAACCACAGAGCGCAACTTCATTTTCAAAACACGATTCTCGGCATGGCTGAACGAAATGCCATATCCCTTCAAATAGCGTCTGCATTGAGGTTTAGTGAGCCGGTCGATGTCGTGAACAGTGGTTATTCGAGGCAGATCGGGATCTGGCATCTGGCCGTTCACAAACGGGATCACCGCAGTCGGGATCCTTGCAGTCTTCGACTCAGATTCAAGTAGCTTCTTGTCCTCTTTAGATAACTGAAATTCCGGCAATATTGCGATATCCTTCAGCACAGACATCATCCTATGGATGACTTGTAACCTTGTCTCTAGATCCCCTTTTCCATACAGAGTATCCGCCATATATTGGAAAATGTCAGCTTGAGCAGAGCGTACTGTGTGAACATGGCTTTTCTCATGCAAAATCCGATCCGTTTTGAAAGTATTTCTTACTAGAGAGAGATATTTCTTTTGAAGTTCTTTTGAGGGTGATGGTATCTCAAACAGTTGTTTTTGCTGCATCCTCAGATTATTCTTGAAGTCTTCGTTACTACTTTTCCGTTGAGCAATTGCCTCCTTCCATTCCTCGTTTTGCTGTCGAAATTCCCTCAACATAAATATTTCTATGTGTTTCATGTTTTCAATAGCACGTTTCTGATACTCGTTTTCGGAACCAAGTTTGAGAGCCTTTGTTGAGGAATACTCATACAGAATTTCCAACATCATCTCTAATGCGGGACCGATTCCACCATCCGAGTCGAATAACGCCGCCATATCTCTCTCTTTGTCTCTGAATTTGATTTGGCCCACTAATCTCTAAATATCAAGAACAAACACGATAACTTCATAGTGTAAAAACAAGTTGTACTCTTAAACGCCAAAGGACCTTCCACAACATAAGATATGTCGTGATACCTCATATAATTGCGACAACATTTTTGTCGTTGATTTGTACTGACATGAAAATAGATATTCTCAATTTCATTGAATGAGAAATAAAGGTTGCATGTCAAATATGAACTTATTCCAGAGAAATACTAGCAAATGAGAACGTTTAACAATAAAACCAGGTTAAATCACTCGTTTACACTTGAATTTTTAACTTTTTCAAAATTTTTAACTATCGTAACTTAAAAACTATTAAGAAACATAATTGATTTAGCCGGACCTTGAAAAAGACTTCTATTCTTATTATTCCTTTGATTTAGATAACAACATTCAAAGGAACCAATTATTGTTTTCACATATAGGAAAGTAGATCTCTTTCATGTTGAGGAAGGAACCTTCCATGTAATGATTACATAACCACACACAACTCTACACCAGATAAATTCAAACCATCTGTTTTATATCCATGTGTGAAGGTTGATGTTCTTCATATGGTTCTTATTCATCCTGCAATAGGATGTATTTGACTAGGAAGCACTCGAGGAGTTGTGGCACATGATGGCCGTAAGTGCATATGCTGCTTTGAATGAAATGGACTCCGATGATGATGAAAATATTGGATATGAGAAAGATGATGTCAGTTCAGTAGAAGAGACAACTCCCACTCAGCGACCGGAGATGATTGTTGAAACTCCTTCTGACCGTATTAATAGCAACCATATAAGTGCATCGAAATTTGTTCCTGATGGTAGAAATATCATCTACGGTCCCAATTACGTTATCATAGGACTTAAGGTTGGGGAATACATAATGATCAAGGGTCAATATTCTCTTATAATTCAACGAGGAGCTATTTATATTGACTCTCTGCTTCTTCATTCGAACCCTATAGAGCCTCATGTGGTGAATTCTCCATCCTTTGCTTCTCTTCCTTTGATTTCTGCTGCTCAAGTCACCGACCAGAGCCTCACGAACGATACCATTACTCTGGAAAATGAACATCTATTTTCCTCTGATTATAAGTCTGTTGTGCGTCTTGACAACGTTTTTAATGGACTACACAAGATAGGATCTTTATATCCACAGTTGAAGAATATTTATCCGAACTGGGACGAGGACGATATGGACTCAAATAATCCATTTCGTGAATACTCGTTCAAAGTTTTACTATCAGAAAGTTCTCACAGTGGCACCTATATACCCAAAAACTGGAGGATCAACCTCACAGATCTCGTGGAGGAGTTATCTTCTTTGGAAGATGCCAAAGTTTTGGTGATAGGATCAAAAAATTCTGGAAAATCTACATTTCTTCGGCTTCTTCTGAATCGATTATGTTCCTCTGGAGTTCTCACTGATGTGCTGGATATCGATCCTGGACAGACCGAGTACTCATATCCAGACTGTATTTCTCTTTCAACACATATAAGCCCGATTTTTGGTTTGACTCTGCCATTTAGATATCCCAGAAGATACAAATCTCTGCAGAACTGTTTTATTGGGTTCAACTCACCGCAAAGAGAACCTTTGAATTACATAAAGAAGGTTAAAGAATTGGTATTTCAGCGTGAAACAGCAAATAATATGCTAATAAACTCACCCGGTTGGGTCAAAGGTTTCGGAATTGAAATTTTCAAAACTTTCACAGAAGTAATCAGACCCACACATTTAATATATCTCACTTATGGGTCAATCAATGAAACAGACAATGAACTTCTTAGCAGTCTTCAATACGACAAACTAATCAGGATCCAGGGGTACTCATTTCCTCCCAAGAATGTTGAAGTGATTAAGTACTCGCCGACACAGATCAGAAATTTTAAACTCCTTTCTTATTTGCATTACCAGACCATTAACGATTCATTCGACTTTCGCCCTTTGTTAACCAGATCACCATATAAACTGTCTTATTCTTGCAATACCAAGAATCTACTGGAATTCAGAGGAGTCACAGGAGTCGTAATTTTGGACTCTAGCAATCTGCGCATTGAAGATTTAGTTGAATGCCTAGAATGCCAAATTGTTGGTTTGTTTGCTATTCCCTTAGAGGAATTTCAGGTTGTATACTCGCAGCTTGAATCTAACAATAAAGTGGCTCAAGATGACTACAATCCAAATTTGTTTCTACACTCGGCGCCATTGATGGAATGTTCTTCAGAGTTTCTTGGTCTGGGACTCATACATTCCGTCAATCGTGCCTCTAGATTATTTAATATATACACTCCAATAGATGCTGCTGCTTTGAAGTCCAAGTTTCAGAATAATGAGCACAAACTAGTTCTGATAAAGGGTCGTTCTGATGTTCCAATCGAGGAGATTCTCCCACGGGCACTCTTCCAGAACAATCTTTCCAGTGCTATTCCATATGTGACATTCACCGCCACGCAGGCCAAAGGAAGCAAGGTTCTGAACGTCAGGAGGAATATCCTTCGAAAGGGCCAGCAGTAATTCATAACAATATAACACGATCTCGTAATAGATAACAATGATAACAGTTATAACAGTGATAAAAGCGATAAAAGTGATAAAAGTGATAAAAATGATAAAAATAAAAAACCGGCTTCTCCTTCCCTAATTGGTTGTGTAACTCAGTTGAGGTTTTCTGAATCTTATCTCCAAAAATTTCAAAATCATGACTAATAAAAGATTCATTCCTCTTCTTTACAAGATGGTCTTAGAAAGAAATATAGTAGGAGACCAAACTAAAAAGAGTATCAGGGAACCACCAAATATGACTGAACACACAGCAGAGTACTTACCAGCTATTCCTACAGAAATTTCGTCGATTTTACAGGGTGGTTACAATCATCCTTTGTTGAGATCATGGCAACATGAAAGACAACTTAGTAAAAACATGTTTATTTTCCCACTATTTGTGTCAGATAACGATGATGAAGAGGTTTCTATTGCTTCTCTCCCAAAAATGAAGAGGTTTGGTGTGAACAAATTGGTTCCTTACGTAGAATCTTTGGTGAAGAAGGGCCTCAAGGCTGTTATCCTCTTTGGAGTTCCTCTTAAAGAGGGAGTGAAAGACGCTTTTGGAACCGCTGCAGACGATCCAGAAGGACCTGTTATCAAGGCTATTAAGGCTTTAAAGGCTGCTGTTCCTGAACTATATATAATGTGCGATGTTTGTTTGTGTGAATATACGTCTCACGGTCATTGCGGAGTTCTTTACGAAGACGGTTCGATCAACACCCAGCTCTCAGTTAGAAGAATCGCTGCTGTGGCCGTAAATTATGCAAAGGCTGGAGCAAACTCCGTGGCTCCTTCAGATATGATTGATGGAAGAATAAAGGCCATCAAACAAGGTCTCATCGACGCAGGTTTGGCCCACAAGACCTTCGTGATGTCTTACGCCGCCAAGTTCAGTGGTAACCTCTACGGTCCTTTCAGAGATGCGGCTTGTTCATCTCCTGGCCAAGGTGATAGAAAATGTTACCAGTTGCCTTCTGGTGGTAAAGGTTTGGCCAGAAGAGCTCTTATAAGAGACGTTGGCGAAGGAACTGATGGAGTTATCGTTAAGCCATCTTCGTTTTATCTAGATATTGTGAGAGACGCTTCTGAGATCTGTCAGGATTATCCGATCTGTTGTTATCACGTCAGCGGAGAATACGCTATGTTACACGCAGCAGCAGAGAAGGGTATTGTGGATTTAAAGAGTATTGCTTTTGAGTCTCACCATGGGTTCTTGAGAGCCGGTGCTAGACTCATCATTTCTTACTTTACTCCAGATTTCCTTGAATGGCTAGATGAGCCAATATCTTTGTAATTAGATGGCCAGATTTCTTGTATATAAGATTAATAGAAAAAGTCATGGGGTATATCTGCCCGCCCAATGCGAAGGTAACTGTTTGATGACTCTGTATTAAGCCAACATAGGCCGGTTTTCGAGCTGAGATTGCTTTTGTGGCTGTTCTTGCTCCTGCTCTGTATCGTGGACCGCTGCAAGGGCGTCTGGAAGAGTATTTGTAGGTGCCTCTGGAAGAACAGGAACAGATTGTGGAGCGTTTTCTGCAGTTTCCGGTAATATTTTGCGCAATTCTTCCTGTTCCAACGCCTCTAGTTCGATATCCACCTCGTTCTCGAGATTATTTGTCATAAGTTCTCCCAGTCTCTGGCTGAGCTCTTCCTGATACCGTATTCCTTCCTCAGATTCGTCCATGATTCGATCCACATTATCCATGTTCAGTTCATTGTTCAGTTGTTTGAGCACCTTATTTCCTTGTTCGATTCCGTAAACAAAGTCCTTCTCAATCAATTTGAACTCGATTGTGTCGATTAAGTTTTGCAGAGTGTCTGCTTGCTGATCGACCCGTTCCAGTAGACTCTCCTGATACTTTCTCTTTCTCAACGCCAATAATGCCCGTTTTTTATCATTTTGAGCCACACATCGTCTGGCCATCTCATTCTCCTTGGAAATAACTCCCTGAATCTTGATTGTGGTCTTGTGAAGTCGATCTCTTTGCAGTTTTAGTTGCAATATAGCCTTATCTTGTGCAGTTACCTTAGGAGGCCTTCCACCGTCTGATCCCGATACCGTATTTCCCATCCGATTTTCTCCGTTTCTTTTACAAATATAGCAAATTTGACCTCTTGAGATTAGTTTTCAACGTACAATTATCGTTAACTACCTCTATTGTGTCCAAATAGGATTCCTTCTTTTCTTCAAAGGTCATATGCTTGTCCAGAAGACCATTTCCTTTTTGGGCCTCTTACAAAAAAAATTGTATAGAAAAGATTTTATCTAACGAAAAGATCAGTATTTGTTGTTGGATTTGGACATAATAGAGACAAAAAACAGCATAAGAGGCTCTCAAACGGCCAAATAACTATAGATATGGCGAAAACAAAGAATGGGACAAGAAAACCCGGGCTTCTGCAACAGGAATTGGACGAAAAGGTGTACAATCATATCATGAACCTTCTGGAGGAACAGACGACAGAGATGAAGAAAAAGGGAGAAACCAAGGGTCCATTCACAATGGCATTAGCAAAGGACCTCTCAGGACTGCAGATATTTGAATACGTCAAAATGAAAGATCGGTCATTCAGCAGAGTGAAGGACGAGCATCTCAGACACTCGATAGACAGAACGTGGAAAACGGCAATGGCAGATGAGGAGGAGGAGATGCGTAGTATGGGAATCGATCCAGACAGTTTCGGAGTGGAGGAGACTGAAAATTTGACAAATGAGGATCTAGTGGAGGCTATAGATGAAAATAAGGCAAATAAGAGCGTAGTGGGACTCTGGAATCTGAGCTCCAAGGACAATGGAACCACTTCTTGTGAACAGGAAAAGGAGACAATCGAAGACGAATCCCAAAAACACGAAGACGAGAAAAAGACAAAAAAACGAACAAAGGAAGGAGCAAAGGCCGTAAAGAAGGCGAAATACAACAAAGATAGGACTCCTCCTTCATCCACTCTCCGCGACCTGGGAGGACTCGATGATGTAGTGTCAGAGTTAATGGAGGTCGTGGGAATGCCCATTCTCCACCCAGAGATCTATCTTGCCACAGGTATTCAGCCTCCACGAGGGGTTCTTCTCCATGGCCCCCCAGGATGCGGTAAAACCACTATTGCAAATGCATTGGCCGGCGAGTTGCAGGTTCCATTTATCTCTCTCAGTGCCCCTTCTGTAGTGAGCGGAATGTCAGGAGAAAGTGAAAAGAAGGTCAGAGATATCTTTGAAGAGGCCAAGCAGTTGGCGCCATGTTTGGTCTTTTTTGATGAGATTGATGCAATAACCCCCAAAAGAGATGGTGGAGCACAAAGAGAAATGGAAAGAAGAATCGTTGCGCAACTACTGACATCCATGGATGAATTGTCCCTTGATAAGACAGGAGGGAAGCCAGTGATTGTAATAGGAGCAACTAATAGACCCGATTCCCTGGATGCAGCATTGAGAAGAGCCGGCAGATTCGACAGAGAGATCTGTATCAATGTCCCAAACGAGCTGGCTAGATTCCACATTCTCAAGTCAATGACAAACAATTTAAAGATAAATGGTGAACTTGAACTAATGAGTATAGCAAAGATGACACCAGGTTTTGTGGGTGCAGATCTGAAAGCATTAGTGACCTCTGCAGGTATCTCCGCAATAAAGCGTATTTTCAGCTCGATGAACGAAGAACAGGAAAAGACCTTGTTATTAGAAGGTGTTAGACTTCAACAGATAGAGGAAAAGGCTAAACTTGAAAACATTATCTCTGTTACTTCTGAAGATGGCATGGAAATCGATAATCTCCAGATTACCAATAAACCTCCTTTTGGAGAAATGGACAACAGCGTTTCTCTTTCAGATGCCCCAGAAATGATACTGGAGATGAGTAAATTAAATCCCAAGTTTTCAAAATTATCAACGATTCAAAAATTCTTGTTGAAACATCCTTCAGCACTCACCCCTGAACAATTAGAACCATTATGTATTGAGCAGAGAGACTTCGTGACCGCTTTACCAACAATACAGCCAACTGCCAAGAGAGAAGGATTTGCTACAATTCCAGATGTTACATGGTCTGATGTGGGTGCTCTATCGAAGGTTAGAGTGGAACTCCACATGGCGATCGTGCAGCCTATTAAGAGACCAGAAATATACCAAAAAGTCGGAATTACTGCCCCTGCTGGAGTTCTGATGTGGGGACCCCCTGGTTGTGGTAAAACACTTCTTGCTAAGGCTGTAGCGAATGAATCCAAAGCCAACTTCATATCTGTGAAAGGTCCAGAATTATTGAATAAATATGTTGGTGAATCTGAGAGGGCGGTAAGACAAGTGTTTGCCCGTGCTCGAGCATCTGTTCCTTGTATTATATTCTTTGACGAACTGGATGCATTGGTGCCTAGAAGAGAAACCTCACTCAGCGAGTCAAGTTCTCGGGTTGTGAATACGCTATTGACTGAATTGGATGGACTTAACGAGAGAAATGGAATTTTTGTTATTGGAGCAACAAATAGACCAGATATGATTGATCCTGCTATGCTGAGACCAGGAAGACTTGACAAGACATTATATATAGAGTTACCAACTGCACTTGAGAGACTCGAAATTTTGAAAACTTTGATCAGGTCCAACGGTACTCCAATTAACCCTACAGTTGATCTTGCAACTATAGCCCATGATGAACGGTGCAGAAACTTTTCTGGAGCAGATCTGTCTTCTCTTGTTAGAGAGGCTGGTGTTATCTCTTTGAAAAACAAATTCTTTACTGGTATCAATACTGGAGATGAAACTGTTGAGGAACAAAACATTACGGACGATATTGTAGTTACCGCGATGGATTTTGAGGCTGCACTCAACAGTGTCAAGCCTTCTGTCAGCGACAAGGATAGATCAAAATACGAAAAGCTGAACCAGCGTATGGGTTGGAGTAGGACAGGCGTCCGGGAACCTTCAGAATCTACAGGTGAAGCATAATTAGTTAATTAACCTTATATTCTACATAAAGCTGTCTAATGGAATTTTCCATTGGCTTTCTATGATAAGTAGACTAATGCATAAATATGTTTCTATTTTTTGAAATTTGGCAGTGGCATAGGAGTGTAGTTAGCATCATAACGGTCATCCTTAGTCTGGATACCCTTGTATTTCAATGACGTTGTATCTACAAGATCTTCATTCAACTCACTAATTGACTTAACACCTAGCAATTTCATGTCCCTGACCATCTCTGCTTTTAGTATTTGTATCAACCTCTCAACCCCTGGTTCTCCGTAAGAAGCAAGAGAGTATAAAAATGGTCTACCTAAACCTACCCCTGAGGCTCCTAGACATAGGGCCTTTATTATATCCGAGCCTCTCCTTATTCCACCATCCACAAATAATTGGAAGTTTTTATCTAGATTATTCTCTTTTAAAAGCTGTTTAGATTGAGCTAAGATCTCTATTGGAGGCATTGCAAAGTCTAATTGTCTACCTCCATGGTTAGATATTAGAGCACCAGCGAATCCAAGTTGAGCAGCCTTAAGAACATCCTCTTTCCTTAGAACACCTTTAAGAACTATAGGCAAATTGGTTGACTTCTTGAGCTTAAGGAAGTCATTCCAGGTCAAGTTCAAATACTTAACATCAGATGCAGCATACACTTCCAACGAACCAATACTTTCGGTATCTGCATTAGCTCTGATTTTAGTATCTTTCTCACGATTTCCAATAGTAGGTAGATCGACATTGATAAACAGACCATGGACGTGAGGCATATTCTCTTCGACCTGTTTAAAGAATTCTGGAGCCTCATCAAACTGTTTTTGAGTATAGAAATGAACCTGGTAGAAGTTCTGTTGTCCCGGTTGAACACCTTCAGTATACTCTTTCATTGGAAAAGAACATTGGAATGGAATCAAATGCAGAATGTTTTGCTTGCCGGAAGCATTTCTTAGAGCCCTTTCAGCATCAGGATGAGCAGATGGAGAACCAGCAAAAGCAGTAATGTAGAACGGAGCCCCGACAGTGATTCCGAGCATATCAGTATCCAAAGAAACATCATTCACATCAACCAGACATTTAGGTCTAAAGAAGATTCTACCATAAGCATAATGATTCTCTCTGAGAGAAATCTCGTCATCTGAACCAGTAGAATAATAGCCCCAAGTCTCATATGGCAATACCTGTTTGGCAACTGTCTCGAAGTCTGTAAGACTGAATATAGTGGCGAGACTAGGCTTATTTTTGATTCTTTCTTGTCTTTCTCTTTCAGCTTTCTCATCATCATCTTCGTCTTCGTCTTCGTCGTCATCTTCATTATCTTGATCTAGGATGATGAATCTCTTCTTGCTTTTCTTAGCATCGTTTAACAACGTATAGGAATTCAAATTGTAGAAAGCCAACGATCCCAGGCCTAGAATAACTCCTCCAAAACCCAAAAGCTTATCATTTCTTCTGGTTTGTGAAGTGAATGAGGTCGATATACCTCTGATTGTTCCTCTTCTAACAGTTGAGCCTAGAACAGACCAACTACCCAGTCTGAAATGGCTTTTCAAACGAGTTTTCAACATAATGTTTCTGCTATTCTATCAATTTTATTGAGATTTCGTTCTCGTAGCCAGAGTGGTGTTGAAAGACAATTATATTTCATCTATATAAGCTGAAAAGATGGTCTTTTAAAGTGTCGCAATGAACTTTTCAACCAGTAATCTCACACCCTCGATAACGGGATTGATATCAACGATTTCTTCCTAATTAGGTAATGGCGCTCTTTTGATACCCGGTAAGATCTGGAAGGTAAGAAATCGTTAGCGAACCGTGCTATATCTACAGTAGTTATCAGGACAATCATGATGTATGGACAACGACCGACTTCCGGATAGATGCACGGAAATGTCAGTTGTATTTTGGGAATCTGACTCATTACTATTATGATTACTATTGTATTGATTATGACTGATGTCTGGAAAAAGTACTTGCCGAAACGGCTTCAGAATCACTTATCATAAAAGTCACGGGAACTGATTTCAGATATTCGTCGATTTGTGAAGAACCACAAAAAACTTCGAATGGAGATTAAAACCACAGATATTATAAACTAGAGAAAACATCAGCATCAATTTTCAGATCCAGAGACTAAACTAATACAATGTATGGACCGAAAGGATAATCTATCCTAATTAAGATTATTGTGGATTTGTTTTATTCTCATCCGTGGTATTGTAACCAATCAGTGTTGGAACATTTCTGCTGCTTGAGAGAACCGTCCTTTGTATAGGGGATTACCATTTTATTGGAGAATGCTAAACAATTGGCCCGAGTCACTCTGAAAAAGCCTTTACCAGGTAACAATGAATCCCCGCGCAATTTAGAGATAACCAGTAACGAGTCAGCCGATAAGAGATCTCGAGAGGAAATATATTTCAATGATTGAAAAGTATGCTATTTAGTACTTAAAAGAACCTGAGCAAGCAAAACAATATATCAAACCTTATAGTTGTTCAAGTATAAGTTGCCATAATGTCGAAAGGAAATCCGTTAAAGGTTGTGGATGTTTCCACCTTAGATATCGATACAGCAAAAGAGTTATTGGATGCTGCTACAAATCAAGGATTTCTATTTGTGGATGGCCACGATTTCACACAAGTTGAGGTAGACAGATTGTTCAAATTAAGTGAGAACTTCTTCAAGCTTCCGATTTCTGAAAAGAGCGAACATCCAATTGATAGCGATGACTGTGGTTACACTTTGTTTCACCAAGAGATGCTAGATCCTGACACTCAGAAGAGAGGAGATCCTAAAGAAGCCTTTAATTTCGGCCGTTTCAATTTACTCACAGGAGAGAATCATAATACCTCACTTCCTACTTTATTTGAGTCGACCGAAAATAAGGAGATACTGGAATCAGCAACAAAGAAATTCTACAAATTGGCCATGCGTGTTCTTGAATTACTAGCCCTTGGCTTAGAAGTCGATGAAAGCAAAGGTGGTTCTAAGTGGTTTCTTGATCGTCACAGGCCACAGGAAGATTCTATCACTGCCATGAGATTCCTCCATTATCCACCTCAGTCTGAGTTAGACTCAGAAGATACAATCCGAGCTGGTGCACACACCGATTATGGTACTGCCACTCTTTTGCTTCAACAGAAAGGTCAAGAAGGTTTGGAAGTCAACACGGGATCATGGGAGAAGGTACCTTATATTGACTCACCAAATCCAAATTACAGAGACCAGAAAATGGCGGCTCCGGTGATAGTTAATATTGCCGACATGTTGAGCTACTGGACTGGAGGATATCTCAAATCAACTCCTCACAGAGTTATTCTTCCTCAAAGCTCAAAGAGCAGATATTCCATTGTGTTTTTCTTGAATGCTGAAAACAATTCCTTGATTGAGACAATACCAAGCAAATATATAGATACTTCATTTTCTAAACATATGACTTGCAGGGAGTATCTTGATAAGAGATTTTCTGCAACATATATTGATGGTCATTAGTTTCTTAACCAAGAAAGTATCTACTTGGTTGCAGAATCAAGATCAGAAGTCTCTTCTCATTAAATAGAAATGAATTCGACAGTTATTACTGTTATATTGACTATGATTATACCATTAAATATTGATTAAATCTACAAAATCTGGAATCAACGTCCAAGACTT
This sequence comes from Ogataea nemodendra, assembly GCA_030567775.1. Taxonomy (NCBI): domain Eukaryota; kingdom Fungi; phylum Ascomycota; class Pichiomycetes; order Pichiales; family Pichiaceae; genus Ogataea; species Ogataea nemodendra. Next base: position 361,300 of record JAJLSV010000043.1, read on the forward strand.
ACTTGGAACACAAGACCAGGGACAACTAGTCTGTAATATCAAAGAGTTATATGATATTATTTGCAAATCTAGGTTTAATACTCTCAACACAACCATTACCCGATACTGCAAGCATTTCAAGACAGAAGACAAATAAAAGTAAAAGTTCAAGTAGAAGCACATTCTATAAAGTTCATTTTCATTCAATCTTTACATTGTCCTCGATAATGATTTTAATACTATCCCTGTTTGGATTACTGGACATTGTCATAGCATCCAAAGCCTTTTCAAGAGGAAAGTGGTGTGTGACCAAAGGCTTGACATTAATCACACCTTCACTGATTAGTCCAATGACAGGAGGCCAAGATTCATGATATCTGTTAATGAATTTGACATCAATTTCTCCGAGGGAAAGGTGCATGAATGGGAAATTGTTCACGACATCTCTTCCCACACCAATAACCATTAACGTACCATTACGTCTGACTGCATATGCCCCAGTTATAATACTGGACTCAATACCTGTGCATTCTAGAACTCGAGGTGGAGCATCCTCCTCTCTAGGACCAAAGAGTTTACGAACTTCGTTAGCATTCTCTCTGTTCGATAATTTGGTATCGATTCTGTATGTAATAACCCTAGGGACCAATTTCTTAGCAAAATCTAATCTCTGTTGAGAGATATCAGTGATTGCCAAAGGACTAACTCCCGAAGCATCTGCCAAAAGCAAAGTTGCAAGCCCAATTGGACCAGAACCGGTGATTAGACATCCCCTACCAATTTCGAGTTCCGCTCTTTCTATACCGTGATAAGCGACACTCAATGGCTCGACTAATGCACCCTCGTCATACGACATAGAATCAGGGATTTTAAAAACTGATCTTGAATGAGTGACCAAGAATCTTCTCATAGTTCCGTCACACGGATAACAACTCAAGAAATCGACATTTTCACACAAATTGTAGTCTCCGTGTACACATAGGAAACACTTTCCACAGGGATTCTGAGGCTCAATAGCAACTCTGTCACCGGCCTTGACATTTTCCACTCCTTCTCCAACTTCCAGAATGTCTCCGGAAGCCTCATGACCTAGCACGCAATTTCCCAAAAGCTTTAATTCGCCGATTTGTCCGGTTTTCCAGAAATGGAGATCAGATCCACATATACCAGTAGCTCTTACATGGATGAGAACTTCGCCTGGACCTGGTTTTTGAATTGGAGATTCTTTGATTTCCAATCTATGGTCCTTGGTTGCCTGGAGGGAAGGGTTAGCATATGACGAATAATCTACAGTCATTTGGAGAATTTTTGATTATTTAAGAATAGAATAGAAATTGGAAAGAAAAGAGTTGTATTTAATTTTTAGACAATTGGTGATTGACGATAGCTTTTATAGTAGGAGAAGAGGGGATCGCCTTACCATCCAAATGACTGCTGGTTTAAACACGACAGGGAAGTAGCCAAATTGAGTGATTTTTGATCTCAAAATTGGGAAATTTACCAAGATCGTCACAACAAATAATTCCGTCAACATTTTGTTCTCCATAAAATATACTTGATAAGGCTAATTTGGCAGACCACCCCACATTTAACAAAATCGTTGCATTGTAAGAGGATGGTTTTTGCGGGGAAAACATTTCCGATGGCTGAAAGCAACACAGTGAATTAGGGGACAGTAGGGTAACCATGAAAGATGGAGAAGATCTGTCAGAAATCGCAGCAGCAGTTCGGCGAAAAGTTTCGCGAAAGACACTTCATTATCAGGAGGGGATTGGAAAGAGAAAAAGTTCAAAATATTACCCTATCTGGAAATATAGGAGGTTTAACAGAAAAGATGTGTTTCCAACAGAACTATATATGGATGGATTGAGCCTTATTGAATCTTGGACGGGTTGGATCTGGAGTGGTTGGATCTGGAGTGGTTGGATCTGGAGTGATTGAGGCTTGGAGTGGTTGGATCTGGAGTGATTGGATCTGGAGTGATTGGATCTGGAGTGATTGGATCTGGAGTGATTGAGGCTTGGAGTGATTGAGGCTTGTATTGACTTGACCTGGATTGACTTGACCTGGATTGATTGAACCTAGGATCTTGACTGATTGGATCCCGACTGATTGGATCCCGACTAATTGAGGCTTGTATTGGCTGGATCATCAAAATCTCGAACAGCCACCTGGTCAGCCACCTGGTCAGCCACCTGGTCAGCCACCTGGTCAGCCACCTGGTCAGCCACACCAAGCCACACCAAGCCATCTGGGTCTTGACTTGATTGAACGTCTTCTCGAGGAGCTTTAAATCGAACAATAATATTGAGAAACTCAACAATACAACCTGACTAGCGGAATCACGAATCCGTAGAGTACCTCAAAACCAGAATCAATTGTATTATTCTGAGAATTTAATCTCCGATCAACTTGCGAAATTGGGTCTGAGAGCATTTACCAAAATATTTGTTAAGCGTAGTTGTAGTGGAAACTTGTGATCCTAAGGACACTCTAGTTGTCGTCCCAACAAACGAATCGGCCCCGGTTCCATATCATTTGTGCTTTCTAGTAGAGATTGTCTTTATATACTGATAAACGGACATTAAAATCCGAGGTGAACATTTTCTCATCTTGACTGTCTGATAACGGTAATGAGATAAAAATGCGCGAATTGTAAGTTTGCATATATATATATATATATATATTAGGCTGATGATACAGGTATGAAGAGAGGATAGATATGCTGATTATGGTGATAGATCAGCAACAAGATCAAAACAAGTAACATTGATAGCTGATGGTTCAATAAGAAAAAAATGACAGGAATACGGATTGCAATTGATAGAGGTGGAACGTTCACAGATTGTATTGGAAACTCAGGCAGTGGTCTACAGGAAGACGATGTGATCGTGAAGTTGTTGTCTGTAGATCCACAAAACTACCCTGACTCAAACCTGGAAGGTATCCGAAGATTGATGGAAATATTCACCGGAAAACAGATCCCCAGGGGAGAACCGTTGGACACTTCGAAAATCGAGTCTCTTAGACTCGGAACCACAGTCGCAACTAATGCATTGCTCGAGAGAAAGGGAGAACGTTGCGCATTGGTAACAACCAAAGGATTCAAGGATATCCTTCACATTGGAAACCAGTCGAGACCACATATTTTTGATCTGTCGGTGTCGAAACCTCACGTTCTTTATGAGACAGTGATCGAAGTCGACGAAAGAGTCACTCTAGAAGACTATGTTGAAGACCCTAATAACAAAATAACAGAGCCTCATGGCGAGGACCTCGTCAAAGGCTTATCTGCAGAGACAGTCAGAATTTTAAAAAGACCAAATGAAACTGAAATCAGAACTCACTTAAAATTGCTATATGACACAGGTATCAGATCTCTAGCTGTGTCGCTTCTTCATTCATACACTTTCCCAGCTCATGAAATTTTGGTGGGAAAGATTGCAGAGGAAATTGGGTTCACCCATATCTCCTTGTCAAGCAAGATCTCTGCAATGATCAAATTGGTTCCAAGAGCAAACTCCTCTGTTGCAGATGCTTATTTGACTCCAGAGATTAAGAAATACCTGAGTGGATTTGAGTCCGGTCTAAAATATGGTCTTGCATCAGAATCAAAAGGAAATACCAAAGGCGTAAAATGCCAGTTCATGCAATCTGACGGTGGTCTGGTGGATGCTTCATCCTTCTCAGGTCTGAGAGCGATTTTGTCTGGACCAGCCGGTGGTGTAGTTGGTTACTCTAAGACTTGTTACAACCCAAAAAACAACATTCCGCTCGTCGGATTCGATATGGGCGGTACTTCTACTGATGTCTCAAGATACGGTGAAGGAAAATTTGACCATGTGTTTGAAACAACAACAGCCGGTGTCACGATTCAGTCACCACAATTGGACATCAACACTGTGGCTGCCGGAGGAGGTTCCATATTAAGTTTCAAGAACGGTCTAATGACTGTCGGACCAGAGTCAGCCTCCTCACATCCAGGACCAACCTGTTACAGAAAAGGTGGACCTCTCACAGTGACTGATGCAAATTTGATTCTAGGTAGATTGGTTCCTGAGTACTTCCCTCGTATTTTCGGTCCTAATGAAGATCAATCCTTGGATATTGAGGCTACATCCAAGAAGTTTGAGGAGTTGACCAAACAAATAAATGAAGCAAACCCACACATTGCTGACATGACACCAGAAGAAGTGGCCTTTGGCTTCCTGAAAATTGCAAACGAAACTATGGCTAGACCAGTAAGACAGTTAACAGAGGCCAAAGGTCATGTGTTGTCCAACCACAGACTCGTATCCTTTGGTGGTGCTGGTGGTCAATGTGCATGTGATGTGGCTAAACTTTTGGGTATTAATACAGTTTTAATTCATAGATATTCATCTGTTCTTTCGGCTTACGGTATGGCCTTAGCCGATGTTGTTGAAGAAGCACAAGAACCTTCTTCCTACCTTTTGAACGATAGCACCAAGTCAATTTTGGAAGAGAGGCTTGCATCTTTGAGAAAGTCAACAGAAAGATCACTCACTTCTCAAGGTTTCAAGAGTGAGGATATAATTTTCGAGGAATACCTTAACTTGAGATACCAGGGAACAGAATCTGGACTAATGGTTTCAAAGAGTGAAGACTGGGATTTCAAAGAGAATTTCTTTGCTCTTCACAAGAGAGAATTTGGATTTACTTTTGAAAAGGAGGTTATCGTGGATGATATTAGAGTAAGGACTATAGGAAAGGGTCTCACAATACCAGAAGATCATGTTGATGACCAAATTGAAGAATTGAAGAAGTCTAATGGCATACAAAAGGTCCACCAAAACAAAGCTCATTTTGTAAAACAGACTTTCTGGGAGGATAAGAAGCTTGACACTCCTGTATACAGACTAGAAGAGTTGTCTGTCGGCACAGAAGTTGTAGGCCCTGCTATTATTGCCGACGGAACTCAAACTAATGTGGTACCACCAAATGCTGTGGCACTAGTGTTGAAAACGCATGTAGTCATAAATTTACATGAAATTAAGGACTGTAATAGCATTGAAAATGGTGGCACCAAGGAAATCGTTGTTGAACCTGTTTTACTTTCCATTTTTGGTCATAGATTTATGGATATCGCTGAACAAATGGGGGTCTCGTTACAAAAAACATCTGTTTCAGTTAATGTGAAAGAAAGACTGGATTTCTCCTGTGCATTATTTGACACCGAGGGTAATCTTGTGGCTAATGCACCGCATCTTCCTGTTCATCTTGGCTCAATGTCTACATGCATTGCTATGCAGGCTAAAATTTGGAAAGGAAAGCTCAAACCTGGTGATGTTCTAGTTACCAACCACCCATCTGCAGGTGGAACCCATTTACCAGATATTACTGTGATTACTCCAGCATTTGATGGGGATAAACTCATATTTTATGTTGCTTCGAGGGCACACCACGCTGATATTGGAGGAGTTTTACCTGGATCTATGCCTCCTAACTCTGTTGAACTTTGGCAAGAAGGTGCTTCGATATATTCTGAGCTTCTAGTTGAAGGCGGTAAATTCCAAGGTGACAAGATTGAGGAACTTCTTTTAAAAACACCCGCATCGTATCCTGGATGTTCTGGAAGTAGAAGACTATCAGACAACATCTCTGATTTGAAAGCCCAGATTGCCGCAAATCAAAAAGGTATCTCCTTGATTGATCGTCTTGTTAAAGAATTTGGTTTACCAACGATCACCGCATATATGACGGCAATTCAAGATAATGCTGCTGACACCGTTTCCAGAATGCTGGAGAAAGTTATTGAAAAGTATGGAAACGACTTGAGATGTGAAGACTCTATGGATGATGGTTCTACAATCAACCTCAGCATCTATAAGGATCCAAAGAAAGGATCCGTCGTGTTTGATTTCAGCGGTACTACAAGCCAAGCTTACAATAATTTCAATGCTCCGATAGCTATAACGTACTCAGCTATTATTTACTGTCTGAGATGTCTTGTTGATGAAGATATTCCTTTGAATCAAGGTTGTTTGAGACCTATTGATGTTAAAGTTCCTGAATATTCCCTTCTATCTCCTGATATCAGTTGCGCTGTTGTTGGAGGTAATGTATGTACATCTCAGAGAATTACTGATACTATTCTGAAGGCATTCCATGTCATGGCTGATTCACAAGGATGCTGTAATAACTTCACTTTCGGTACCGGTGGAAATACCCCTGACGGTAAATACGTTCAAGGTTTCGGCTACTATGAGACTATTGCTGGAGGCCATGGTGCGTCTTCAACCTGGCATGGTGTTTCTGGTGTCCACACAAACATGACCAACACCAGAATTACTGATCCTGAAATTTTCGAGAGAAGATACCCTATCATTCTAAGAGAATTTTCTATAAGAGAAGGATCTGGTGGAAAAGGAATGTTCAATGGTGGAGATGGTGTGATTAGGGAAGTTGAATTCAGAGTTCCAGTGACCGCTTCAATTTTATCTGAAAGACGAGTCATTGCTCCGCATGGAATGAACGGAGGAGAGGATGCTAAGAAGGGTATTAATTTGTGGATCAAGAATATCCGTAATGATGCTGGTGAAGTCGTTGGAGAAAAGATCATCAGTATTGGTGGAAGGGCTTCTGTGAATGCTTTTGCTGGCGATAGGATCCGTATATTAACCCCAGGTGGAGGAGGATATGGCAGCCCAGAAAAGGAAACCTCAGAAGCTATCATCGAGTCAAAATCTGGTAAGAATTTCACTTTTGCAGGATCTGTTTCTCAGAGATTGCGTACTCAATTAGAGAACTAATACATTAGCCATTAACTGTAAATAACTTTATTATTTCGGGATGGTATCATTTAATTGTTTTAGAAATAGACATGAGTCATATCAATAAAAGTCAGTTATATTATTATTATTGATTACGGTGGTTACTGTGTACCTTTGCTCCCATCCATCCATGTTATGTATCAGAAGCTATTTATTCTTCTAGGATAGGAGTATTGGCCTTGCATAAAACATTCTAACCCGTATATGAAGTTTATGCAAGCTCGCACATAAAACTGGATCTCTCCTCGAATGACCATTGATAGTACGAATCGATTGTGACTATTTCATGAAACTCTTGAAACTCGTGACATTCTAGGATTTCTTTTTCAAGGAACCGTCTGGCTTTCCTTTTTCCATATTGTGGAGGCTAGATAATTTATCTAAGACTTTTCTGTAAGATGAGATTTTATCTCTAACTAATAGTGGAGAACCCCATATTCTTGCTACTAAAAGGGATATATTGTCGGGCAATAGTTCCGTATGAGTAGAGAAGATCATCACGAGCAGTTTGATAGTCTCATAATAGAGAAATATTGAGGCTTAAGATTCGGTCATATCTTTTGGATTTGGCTTGCCAGCTTCCATCCCCATCTTTAATTGGAATATCTGTAATTTTGTAAGTCTATGTAGGAAATTTCAAAGTGCAATATTATTGGGGTATTCTTTGACTGAGCATTGTTATTTTAGGTTATAGATATCGAACATACATCAGGAAAGGTACCCGCGGCAGCATGTACTCAAAGACTCTTAGATACCCGCACTACTAGAATTATGTGGGGCAACATTATTCATGAATTAGACGTGCATAAGAGTGCAGTAGTCCATTGATGGATGGTGTCAGAAGAATCGGAGATCTGGTACTTTAGAGTGCTACGGAGGAGTCAAGTTCTAAGAAGCGTTGGAAATCTTGAATGATCATATTTGAAATTTGTATAAAAACAGGCATAGTTCTTGATATGAAGGGTGAAATAATCAGTCAACGTTTATCTGTCAGTGATACAGAACAACAGCAAAAATGGAGAAAATTATCACAAATAACAATGAAAATGAAATTGAAAAGGTGTGTTATCCAACCTTCTTGGGGGTAAAGGGTCATAAACTTCAGCATTTGGTGACAGTTCTGGCTTCAGTAGGATTCCTGCTGTTCGGTTACGATCAGGGTGTTATGGGCTCACTTCTTACTTTGGATGCATTCCGAGATTCATTTCCCTCGATTGACACTACTAGGCATAGTGATGCAGCTACCATGCAAGGATTCACAATTGCTATTTACGAGATTGGTTGTCTAGTTGGAGCGCTCTCTGTCATCTATTTTGGAGATAAATTGGGAAGACGCAAGTGTATATTTATTGGCTGTATTATCATGATAATTGGAGCTATTTTACAAGCCTGCTCCTTTTCAATCAGTCAGCTGATCGTTGGTCGTATTGTTACTGGACTTGGAAATGGAATGAACACAAGTACTATCCCAATGTGGCAGTGTGAATGTGCTAAACCTGAGCACAGAGGAAAATTAGTCATGATTTCAGGAGCATTAATTACAGGTGGTATTATGATCTCTTATTGGGTAGACTTTGGATTCTACTTCACTACAGGACAAATATCATGGAGATTCCCTGTTGCTTTCCAATTGATTTTTCCTTTGGTTATCTTACCTTTCATTTTGAAACTTCCTGAATCTCCAAGATGGTTAGTTAAAAAAGGTAGATTTGATGAGGCACTCACTGTTTTTGCTGCGTTAGAAGGTACAGTAGAGTCGGATCCGGAAGTTCAACAGGAGTTTCACGATGTGAAACAATCCCTTAGAGAAGAGCATTTACAAGGTGGAGACTCGTTTGATTATGGAAAACTGATAATACAAGGAGAGCACCGTAACTTCCACAGACTGATGCTTGCACTATTTGTCCAGGTCTTGCAGCAAATTTCAGGAATTAATTTAATAACCTATTACGCAGGAACTATATTCGAGACATATATTGGAATGTCTCCTTTAAATTCCCGTATATTGGCTGCATGCAATGGTACAGAATATTTCCTTGCTTCATGGATTCCATATTTCTTTATCGAGAAGGTGGGAAGAAGAAAACTGATGCTTTTTGGGTCTGCTGGTCATTGTATATGTATGTCGATTTTAACTGCCGTTACTTGGGTGTCAAAGCATCATGATGATAACAAAGCAGCTATAGTGGCTGCAGTGTTCCTATTTTTGTTCAATACATCCTTTGCTATTGGATGGCTTGGAATGGCATTTTTATATCAGGCTGAAATTGCACCATTAAGTATCAGGGCTCCAGCAAATGCTATATCTACAGCAGGAAACTGGGCATTCAACTTTATGGTTGTTATGGTCACCCCTGTTGGATTCAATAGCATTGATTCATATACATACACAATTTTTGCCGCAATCAACTTTTTGATCTTTCCATTCGTTTACTTCTTTTACCCCGAGACTTCTGGAAGAACCTTAGAGGAAATGGATTCTATCTTTGCTAAATGTGATGTATGGAAACCGTATCAGATCGTTAGAATAGCACGCGAACACCCTCGTGTAGATCACAGGGCACTTGCTGCTAGTAAAGAATTTACAAGGTTGGAAGAAACAGCTAAAGAAGAATCTCAAATATCTGAAAATGTATCGGCCACTATTTCTTAGGTTTATCAATGAAAAACAGATTTCTCTTATTCCATAAGTATCGACGTAGTATGTACATATCATATATATATATATGAGTTAATACATATTTACCTTTGGTTTTCTTCGTTCCAGTATTCTATTAAATCTCTTATCCTCCAATTTGTAGCCCAACCTGTTGATTCTTCAACTTTCCGCAACGCACCTAACAGGATACCATGTTCCTTTTTTGATGTTAAAATTAAACCTGCCACATAAAGAGGCTGAATCGAGTTGCAATAAGCGCCATAATCATCATTCGTAATGGATATACCAACAATTCTCCTGGAATGAGGTAATGGAGATATGCTTTGGAAAACCTCTTGATTGGACGACGATAATGTTGAAAGCTTCAACGTTCTAGGTTTATTTTGTAGCATCAAAATACATGCCATATGGTACATCTGATTTGCTGATATTGCCAAAGAATTCGAGTAAAATATCCTCGGAAATTGTGATTGAGGATCATAAGACTCAAATACTGGGCCAAATAGATCCCGGAATTTCGAATTCCAATCTTTTAATCTCTCCCAACAATTGAGCCATTGGGATTCGAATTTTTCTCCTTCTTGTTTACCATAGACAAGACCAACCACTAAAGCACAAATATAAACAACATGGTTAGCATGCATATCTGAATTATCAAAAATCTTTTGAATCTCTTCTTCAGGCATATTTGGTGTAATCCAGTATTGGGGTGGTAAGAGGGTTGGAGCCTCACAAATAACAGAATGACACACATCTATTCTGACAATTAGCCAGAAAGCCGCTCTTGCGATCGGGTCAGAACATAATCCAGTTATGTTATAACTCCTCAGTAACAAAACACATCCTTCCAACTGCCTTTTCCAGTTCTTGGGATCGGAGCTCACCATCTCGAACACACATAGAATCACACAGGTTACCACAACACATATTCGATTAGAAGTATCATTATATGTTGGAGCGAGATATCTTAAAGCTTCTCCATATAATCGGAGAGTAATTGTTTTAGGATAATTTGTAACCTTCGAATCCAAATCTCTCGAAGATAATGCCAAAACCGCATATCTCAATGAAGGAGAATCCCTCATCTTCTGCGGTATAACACGGACTAATGTCTTTTTATTGTCGAACATGTCAATCCCTGCTCCAACATCATGCACGTAATTCCGCAATAGAATGACTTCATGTTCCAGTTTCAAGTCCGGTGGTTCGTTAAATTCGCTGATCGAAAATCTCTCCACATTAATGAAATATTCGGTAAGCACCTCCTTAGTGGGATGTTCAACTACCGGAAGCGGTTCCAGGTTCGAGTTAGTCGTAAAAGCGTTGACATACATAAATTCTCGCAGTGTATCTGGCAAATCCAGATAATTGTCGTCATATTGTGCACTTGTGTAGGCGGAAAAATCCCTTATGTCCAGAGGCTCCGAGCATAATTCCGCTAGAGAAGGGATTTCCGGAAATTTCATCTCTGCCCTCGTTCGCATGGGTTGGTACGTCAACACACATGCTGCTTCCTGGGACTCGAGCTCTGTTATTTCGCCTGCAATGTAAGGTGTGGTCGACTTTTCTTTATTTTTTTCCTTCTGACTACTCTTATGATTCACTTGGTCTGATGGCTGGAATTGAATGACGTCGGGCTCAACTTTTGAGGTCGATGGTAGAGCCAAACAGTTGGATCTAGGTGTGCCAACATGATTTTCTGTTACTGTAGAATGGGAAGACTCATTAAAGAAACTGAATCGTGATTGGACACGATCGATCTTATTAGAGGCTGATAGCACGGGCACCGGACGCAAGACTCTCTCTCCTTGACTCAGATGTTTCTCTTCCAGGATAGCAAAAGATGCAAGTCCAGGAAGTTTTCCGGCAGATCTTGATTTGGAAGACGGATTCAGCTGAAGCATTTTTTTCCATGATGGCCTAGATACATGAATAAAGTTTGGCCAATGGCATTCTGCCCCTGTGGTGTAACAATACCCACATTTCGTCTCTCCCTTACTATTTGTTGTCCTCAGCTCATCACATTTTCTGTGTTTCTTTCGACATGTGAGACATCCAGTACGAGCTCTTCTAGAGTGTTTAGTGGGCTTGTTAGCTTCGTGTTTCCCCATTCTTTGTTGTCTTTTTGTTCAAAAAAAACTCCACTATTTCGATTATTTGCTAGAAATGAAAACCCACATATATTTCTCACTCTAAACTGTCTGTTCAGAAGAGATCGTTAACGATTAACGATTAATCTGAAATCTTTTGTCTTTTCCAAAACTTTAGCCCTACTAATAATTACCCCTGCCACAGCAGAAATGCATCGGTTGAGATCTCCAATTCGGTTGTCTATTACCCCACATTTAAAATGTGGGGTAGAAGGAAAGATTCTGATCGAGCCCCACGTAGAAAATATTCTCAGGGTAGTGCCCGGATATAGCAATATTGACGAATTAATATGCAGGTCGTAATCAGATGGTCTATTACTCCTATTTGGTAATCAGGAGGTAAGGCTGAAAAATATGATTCCAATAACAATGTATTCAGGTTAGCTACAACTACCTATAAAACAAGAAGGACGTCTCAATTGAAGTAAAAGAAACATGATAAAGGTTTACAGTCTGCAAGATAATAAGACAGCTAGAATCATTGATAATATATTATTTTTTGAAAATGACTAGAACATACTCTGTTCCAAATCCATCGCTTCAGGTGACTAAGGATCACACTATAGAATTAAAAGAAGCTCCAATTAAGTCACCTGGTCCCGGTGATGTTCTGGTACATGTGAGAGCTACGGGAATATGCGGCTCAGACATGCATTTTTGGAAATTAGGACAGATCGGAGATCTTAAGGTTCTGGGTAACTGTGTTCTTGGACATGAGGCGTCGGGAGATATTCTCGAAGTTGGTGAGGGTGTTACAAATGTTCAAGTAGGAGATCGTGTTGCCATTGAGCCTCAGGTAGGCTGCGGAAAATGCTTTTTGTGTAAGCAAGGGGATTACAATCTCTGCAAAGACGTCGAATTCTTAAGCATATATCCACGCCATGGAACAATGCGCAGATTTATGGCTGTTAAGGCTGAGACTGTATTTAAGATCCCCGAATCCATGTCTTATGAAGAAGGTGCTCTAGTCGAGCCCTTAAGTGTCTCTTACCATGGTGTACAAAGAGCCGACATCCAGGTAGGAAAAGGATGTTTGATCACGGGTGCCGGTCCGATAGGTCTGGCTACTTTATTATTAGCAGATGCCATGGGAGCAAGTCCTTTGGCTATCACCGACATTTCTGAAAATAGGCTGAAATTTGCTGAAACGTTGGTACCGAGAGTTAAGACTTACCAGATCAACACCAAATTGACTAACGCTCAAAACGCTGAAGAGATCCGCAAAATATTTGGCGATGATGAAGAATATGCTCCTACCAGAGCCATCGAGTGTACTGGTATCGAAAGTAGTGTGATAACCGCAGCATTAACTGTAAGGAGAAGTGGTATTTTAACGATTATTGGAGTTGGTAAGGATGTGATAAATAGCTTTCCATTCATGCATCTTTCTCTTGCAGAAATAGATGTGAGATTTTCGAGCAGATATAACAACACTTGGCCTTCTGTGATTAACTTAATCAAAGAAGGTTTAATTAATGTGAAACCATTGGTCACCAACCGTTTCCCACTTGAGAATGCTCTAGAAGCAATGAATTTGTCCGCTAAACCAAACAGAAACAGTATCAAGATCATTATAGAAGATAATGTTACAGTTTGATAGTCTTTAAATACTCTATTTTTGAGATACCTTTATAGCACAAATAATATTTTTGTTGTTACAATCTAACCTATTTTCAGCAAAGATTTTTTCAGAATAAAATCAATTTACCTGAATTCTTTCTGAAGCAATTGTATTTATTAAAATGACATAATGCAATTCAGATATTCTCTGACATTTAGACTAAAATTTTCTGATATTAATTCACAATAATCTTTTAGCTTAATGACTGAACTTACTAAATATAGAGAAATGCTATGGTAATTCTCAATTGGAACTACTGGTTTTATCATCTAAGACTACTAAATGAATACTCTGCCATTATTTATTAGCAATGAATCTTACTTGGCTCTAGTTTACAAGCTAATTTTCGAAGAAACGGTAAACCGGGTTTTCCCTTATTTAAATAGAGTTGAATATTAGAAAATAAAAGCCATTTTAAATTCTAGATTTTATTGTAAATATCGATAAAATGTATACAGGTGCTCACACTTTAGGAGAGTATATCCAGCACAGCCGAGAAATCTGATATCTTAACTTGTAAGGGGAATAGTAAAATAGCCATGCAACTCTTGTGCAAAACTTTATCAAAAGTATATCACTGGCAGAATCTACATTTCTACGCTGGGAAGAGATCATTCCCAAGATGGAAGCTCCTGCTCGCATTGCTCATTATTTTCATTATATCCTGTCAAATTTGTTAGCATGTCTAAATCTGAAAGCAGGTCATCCAATAAACTAGACTGCGAAATCGGCAGAGAACTCAAACCTTTAATTTTTTGACCAATTGGAGTAGTGTTGAGACCAAGAGCTGTTGGAATTCTCTCATCAGATAGTGGAGGAAAAGAAGTCAGATATGGGAAAACAATTGGTGGAAGTTTAGCATTCCAATCTGGTCCGCTATATTGGAAAGTCCTAAAGTCGTTGTTCTGCGGTCTAGAGATAGCGTTCAGAATTGATGGGGATGAGACTGATGTCGGTGATGGCCATCTTCCACTCAGTCTTTTATCGAAGCTCTTAGAACTTAAACCAATGCTAATTTCATCATCTAAAAGGCCTTTCACATTTAAAGGTGATCTGTCCATAACATTAATTGGGGTTTCAGTGCTGGAAGTTTTGACTCCTTTTTCAGAATATATCTCTATGTTATGAAGAAATCTCGAATATTTTCCCACAATATCGGTCATGATTTTAGACTTATCCATTTGACTTATCATACCAAGAATCTTTTCCATTCTCAATTTGACATCAACGTTTCCATATTCAATCATCTTAATAAACATTAGAAGCGTACTCTCGATATGCAACTTAGTAGTTTCCTGAACTCCAAAGGAAACGTTAAATAGAATCAGAGTAGCCGTTGCAGTGTATAAATATTCTGCATCAAAGCTCCCTAGTAAACAACAGGAACCTCTTTCTAAGAGATATTTTGTAGATCTAATTGTATTCATAGAGGCTTGAAAAGAGGCATTCAATAATGAAGACATAATCGCCGAACATTCAGACAAATTGGTATAATCATATGAATTTCCAGCTGTCATCACATGCAAAAACGTGAAGTGTATAAGGAGTGGTCTTACTGATAGGTTTAGACCCTGAAAATATTCCATCATAATGTTATGGGTATGCCTAGTAGGATGAATCTCTTTAGGTGCATAGTTGCAATCAATATGAGAAGGAATAGATCGTTTCCACCGAAGAAGTCTCACAACAAGCTTTCTCACAGTGGACAACGTATCTTTTCTCACTGTATTTGAATAAAGCCCTGATAAAACATCCGCATTAATTTTGCATACCTTAACATGATTCTGAAGGAGACTAGGATCAGGAAATATATAGTACTTCTGATATCCTGTCCTAGTATTTTGTTTAATATCAATAGGTAAACCAACAGAAATAATTTCATCATAGAGCATCAGCTGGAATCCATGACTTGCGGCAATTCTTCTTTCTAGAATATAGCAAGTCCAAAATAGTCGTCTTCGATGCTCAGTCTCCATTTCACTAAGACATTCTTGGCTTTCTTTCACGTGAAATCCAAGGAATGTAACAGCTTTAATAATCATACCAATAGATAGGTTAGCTTCCCAGTATTTTCCGGTCATCAACAGATAATAAATATGTAATAGCATAGCCTCAATGGCACCTGTCTCAGATACACTTCTGAAGTTACCACTGGAAAATAGCAACGTAAACAATTCGACCGCCTTATTAGAATAGATAGAGGATCGCACGACATCGGGAGACTGGAATATAACATTTGAAGGTTTATAAATCTCCACTAAGGCAAATATTAACAGTAATTTGCATAAAAAAAATGCTGTTAACAATTGTGCCCGTTGTAAATCCTGTGACGAACCAACTCCCTCAAATATTAGTTTCAGCAAGCTTCCATCTTGATATAATCGTTTCAAGTTCTCTTTCAGTATCCCCTCATTAAAGAAATAAAGGCACTCATTATTGAAGGAAAGAAATATCTCAACGTTTTTTAAAGCGTCCGAGTAATTTGGCAATTTAAACTCAACTATCGAATGCGTACGACATGCAGTTTCAAAGTTAAGAGTTATATCATTACCTTGTTTTGTATATGTAACAGTGTTCAGAGGAACAGAACGTTTATTCTTTTCGTAGATCTTTTCAAGAGTAGGCTCAGCAAATCTACCTATGTCTATGTCAAAGAGATTTTCAAAACGAGAAGAGCAGTTAAGTTTACTCCGCCAATTATCAAAATTTAAGGAGATAAACTGTTCTTCAGTGAGACTGTTTCCCCCATCTTCTACCTCAGTAGGTCGAGAAACAGTCTGATACTGTGCTGAATACTTGGAATCTGTTTTTCCTTTGGAATTTGAATCATTCTCCATTTTCTCTAGACACTGTCCTAAGGCACTCCTGACGCTTCGGTTCTCTATTTTCAACTCTGACAGATTATCTTTCAGATTATTCAGATAGTTCATTGTAACACTTACCTTTTTCTCAGAAGTTAGATATTCACATTTCTTCTTGACCCTGGCACAGGAAGAACAGTCAAGCCCGGCAACACCGTCGCACTTGATGTGTCTTTGGCGACATCTGACACAGGCATTGTGCAGTCTCTTTTTAGCGTCTATTGGTTTCTTTTTTGTAGCCTTTCGAGGCCTTATTGAGAACTTGGATTGATATGTTTCACGATTTAATGGCATACCAAAATTTGTCTGTATCTATTTCCAGAATTCATTATTAGGTCAAATCTTAGATACAAATTATCTATCAAACTACAATTAAAATATTCGCTACGATGTTTTTTCTTATTTGGAGTCCATGCACGATTTTCTTAGAAATTAAAATCACCATAGGGAGCAAGCATGTTTCAAAGAAATTTATCCGGCACTCACAAACATACATAGGTAAACAAATATAGAAGTGCATTCATACATGTATATCTAGATATATTGTTGTTCCTGCGAGAAATCACAGGCGTTAAAAATACGTTACAACTCTAATATGGAATTGTATAATCACAGGAATCGGCCATATCCAAAAACTCATCTGCTAGATAAGCTCCTCCCCATGGGGTGCCACTGTGGTCATATTTACCAGCAAGAGAAGGAGTCTGAATATCTCTAATATATCCTTTAATACCTTCCTTTTTAAACATCTTAGCAAAATCGTACACGAACATATTGGGTCCTTGTAGTGTGAATATTGGTTGAGTTTGAAAGACAATGCCAAGCTTTGCGAGCTGCTGTGGCAAACCTTCCACCTGCTCATCCGAGAATCCAGCAGCAGGATAGTCAAAGGCTCCAGTATATCCAAATCCAAAACAACGTTTAGGATCAATTTCTCTTAATGTTGTATGAATTTCAACGATGTTGTTCCAATTAGGCGAATCCATTCTGCACCAAGTTGTATCTGTTAGAGGCATAGCAGCAATGGCTCTTTCTATCACACATTGGTTACAGGTCTGAAAGAGATACTGACCAGAACTAGTTCTCGGTAGCTCCCAATCAAAAAATACTGGCTTGGATACTGTTTGTTTTGCAAAACCACGCATTTCGGTAAGACTTGGAAACTTCTTAGAATTAAAAAGCTTCATAAATTCCTTATACTCCTTTTCAGTGGCAACAGACTTAACTGCATCTGAGAATACCATAACTTTAGCTTCTTTAAGCCACTCTTTCCTAACCGTTTTTAAATTTTGTTGGCTTTTTTTGGCTTCATTGATAACTTTTATGAATGGCTCTATATGTGAGCTAGAGTTAGTGACCCCTTTAACATATTTATGATCCCGTGGATCGACCACTGAAAGGATGAACTCTGCATGATAACAGTCAATTCGGGACATGAGAAGCATCTCACTTCCTAAGATATCCAATTGAAACCTTGCCGCAGTCAAACGTTTTAGGTATTCACAAAAAGGAACAATTGTTCTTCCTACTCCTTCAGTAAACTTTTTTAGCCCAATTGCCAAATCATCATAATGAACCATAGCTGTGCCTGCTTCAACGAAAAGTTTTGTTTCTTTCATGATTGATGTCACATTACCAAATCCCATATCTCCATCTGCTATCATTGGTAATAAGTAGTCTTTCGATTCGAATTTAGATCTCTCTTCCTCTGACAAACTCAAATAGTAAGACTTTTGTCTGGAGTCATGAAACATTTGAGACTTAAATAATCTTGCTGCAACCTTAGGCACTGTATCACTTGGATAATCGGCATGGTCTCGTCCAATTTCTTCAGCTATTTGCATTGCAGAAACACCGCCGGAAACGTAAACAATTTCTAAATCTGCTTTTGACATTTGCGAGGCTGTAGCAGGGTCCACACATCCAAAAGTAAGCAATGGTCTCTCCTCTTCACGGCTCTTATTGAGCAATTTCCATAACTTGTTTCCTTGGATTGACGAGTTATATTCGCTCTTGATACCACTCCGCAAGGAAGCGACTTTTTCAGCAGAATATGGTCTTGTTATATGTTTCTGGCGCGGAGAAGACCACCAGGTTTTGATGTCTTCAATGTCCGTCTCGTACTGGGTTATTATTTCTGTGTTCATATTCTTGATAGGTGAGATAATAGTGAGATAACCCTCATTTGTAACACAACCTAATATGAGTTCATATAGCCAATTGTTATATATATATAAGTCTAATTATCATTCTTCAATGCTTTATAATTCCTTTTCGTTTAAGCGTGATAGAAAAAGAAGACTTCCAAAAATCGACTAAGGGGACTTTATTCCGCACTTTCCTATCTTGATAATCTTGAAAATGAAATTTCCTTTCCCGATAAGAGTGCGTTATCCGACATTAGCTTCCGATAAGAAGATCGGACAAAAGTCTCGGTGATAGCTCCAAGGGAATTTATGTTTGATTCTATCAAGGATAGCAAAACCTAATGAGTCAGAAGGTTTCTACAGCTCACCTTGAATATGAAATTATGGTTTATATAAAGACTAAAATTGATAAAATCAGCTAATGCAACAATACAATTCATTGATAAACATCTATATGCATTTTACTTATAAACTTAGTATGGAATTGTAAAATCCATAGAATCTGCTAACATCATCTGAGAGTCTGACAACTTAGCTCCACACCAAGCAGTTTCAAAACCATCAGTATTTCTCTCTTTACATATATCTGCAATATCTCTGTTGTATCCATAAATTCCTTCTTTGGTAAACATTTTACCAAATTCTAAGGTATACATATTGATTCCTTGACAGGCAAAAATAGGCTGGGTCTGGAATATAATACCCATTTTTGCAAGATCAATATGAAGTGTCTTTATTTGATCATCGGTAAAGCCGGCAGCCTTGAAATCATACTTTCCGGTATATCCAAATCCATAGATCCTTTTATCGTCGATAGCTCTTAATGCTGTATGAAATTCAACAATTTCATTCCATTTTGGAGTATCCATTCTTGCCCATGTAGTATCCGTGACAGGAAGGGCAGCAATTGCTCTATCGATAACATGTTGTAATGTTTTCTTAAAGAAATATTGACCGTCTGTACTTCTTGCAGCTTCCCAGTCAAAAAAGATAGGCTTAGAAACATTAATCGAGGCCTGCTTTTTTCTTTCATCTATGCTAGCAAATTTATTGGATTTGAATAACGTCATATATGCCTCATATTCCTTATCAGTTGCAACTGACTTCACAGCTTCATCAAAAGTCATTAGTTTAGCTTCTTTGATCCATTCTTTTCTTACTTTCTGGAGATCCGTCTTTCCTGATTTTATTGCTTCATTAAGAGTGCCTATTAGCGATTTAACATTCGGATTAGTAACACCCTGAACATATCCATGATCTCTTGGGTCAATTACTGAAGTGATGAATTCAGCATGAATTGAATCTGCTCTTCCCATAAGTAAAGTTTCTGCCCCCATTA
Organism: Ogataea nemodendra; assembly: GCA_030567775.1. Taxonomy (NCBI): domain Eukaryota; kingdom Fungi; phylum Ascomycota; class Pichiomycetes; order Pichiales; family Pichiaceae; genus Ogataea; species Ogataea nemodendra. The sequence goes on from JAJLSV010000043.1 coordinate 380,847, forward strand.
AGTCAAGTTGGAATCTAGCAGCAGTCAATCTTTTGAGATATTCAGAAGTAGGCACAACTGTTCTTCCTTCTCCAATTGTAAATCTCTTCATACCAATAGCAAGATCATCTAAATGGAACATAGCAACCCCTGCCTCCACAAACTTTTTTGTGAGTTTCATAATACCTGTGGTCGATCCGAAACCCATATCTCCATCAGCAATCAAGGGTATCAAATAATCAACTTTTGGCGTTGAAATTCTCTCTTCTGGAGTCATCAATGATCTGAGGTGGTTTTGACGACGGTCATGCCATAATTGGGAGTTGACCAGCTTTTGAACAGCATTAGGCACAGTATCCCATGGATAGTCTGCTGTGTCCATGGAGGGTTCACTCACAGTACTGAGACCACAAACTGCACCTGAAATATAGCCAATCTCAATTCCCGCTTTTGACATTTGTGAGCCTAAAATTGGATCAATTGCACCATAGGTCAGCAATGGTTCCTTTTTGGCCAACTTTTCCTCGAACAAATTCCAGAGCTTCAATGCTTGTTGTGAGGCCACTGCATGGTCCAATTCAATACTGTTTCTCATGCACGCTACTTGACGAGCGGTATATGGGCGCTGAAGACGTTTTTGTTTATCTGTTAGCCACCATTTTTCAATTTTTTCAGTCTCTGAGTTTATTCTGTTTTCATCCAAATCTTTTGCTGCCATGTTGATGTATTTTGCAATTACTTCCTCAATTATCGCTACTACGTCTAGGTATCTCCTTGAGAGTCACCGTTTACAAATATGCCAGGAACTTCGGTATTTATATGTTGGACTGGTAATTGATATGTTAGTTGAAATCTGGCTCATTACCCTAACTGGTGTCCAACCTTCCAAGATAAGCATAACTGCAGAGTTCCAAAATAGGAAATGCGGAATAACACCCCGCATTGATGTTTTCTCAGAACCCTTCTCGCCTTGGATGAGGCCGCTCGAGAAAAGTTGTCTATAGTTAACTCTGTTTACAAAGATACATGAACAGCTTTATCTCAGAATTGTTATAATAGATAACATTTAACATGAGATAACATTTAACATTAGATAACGAGATAACTTTTTTTATGATTCTCATCTGGCGTAGCAATTCCGAATACTTTCCGCATGTGTAACTCTGCGATAAGATGTATGCCTTTAGCCTGATAAGGAGTAGTATTATTGAGATATGATGCAAACAGGCTTCCAAGAGGTTTCATTTTATTGCATATAATTTTATGAAGACCGAAAATGAAGTATTATCGGACAACAATGAAACTAAAAAAAAAGATTAATATTTATATGCTTTGGTTTCCAATTTTTCAATACATCATATAATTGACGATCTCTTATAATATTATTTGTAAAGACAATAATTTAGTATTATATACATAAAAGTAATGGATACCAAAGGACCAGAAACAAAAGACGCTACCGTCCACTTAGTTCAGGAGCTAGGTAACTCTACATTTTCAGATGAACAGAAGGTACCTCTTCAGGATGATGGCGAAGATATAGGGGCCAGGTATCTTCACTTAATAAGGGATGGCTATACAAAAGAAGAACTCAGGAAGGCAAGATGGAAAGTTGATCTAAATCTTGTTCCATTTTTATGGTTAAATGTTTCCATTGCGGCTATGGATAAAGTTACACACGCGACAGCAGCTCTATATGGTTTGAAAACAGATTTGAATTTGGTAGGAACAGAATATGCTTGGATTGGTTCATCATTCTACTTTGGCTACTTATTATTCTGTCTTCCAGCTGGAAGACTTCTACAAAAGTTTCCCCTCATTTCTGTTGGGGCTGTTTGTTTTGTAATTTGGGGAGTCATTTTGATTGGCGCTGGCTTTTGTAAGTCCTTTGTTCCAATGGTTGTTACAAGAGTCTTACTCGGTGTATTTGAGTCTCCAGTTGTGGTAATGACATTGCTAGTGATATCCTCATTTTACACCAGAGAGCAGCAGCCTTTAAGGACTGGATTAATGTATACTGGATTGTCTACAATTTTTACAGGTCCAATAGGTTATGCCATTGGTGGCTATACGAACACATGGTTTTCACCATGGAGATCATTTTACTGGATTACTGGTGGAATGTCAATTCTATGGGGTATAATTATTTACTTCTTGCTGCCAAGTTCTCCTGCAAACTGTCGTTTGTTAACGGAACGGGAAAAAGCAATTATTGTTCATCAGGTTAAAAAGAACCAAACTGGAATCAAATCCACAGTTTGGAAGTGGAGTCAATTTAAGGAAGCTCTCCTTGATCCGAAAACATGGCTGATGTTCTGGTTTCAAATATTCATTTCTATCCCCAATGGAGGGTTAACAAACTTTTCTCCTTTAATTGTTAAAGGTTTAGGATGGAGTTCAAGACGATCAGCATTACTTGGCACTGTAAATGGTATCATGCAAACAGCTTCATCATGGATTACCACTTTTACTATTTACTTTATTGAAAAGAAAAGGCCAAAATCAAAGTGCAGAGGTATTGTGATGATAGCTATTTTAATTCCATCATTAGTTGCTGCTGTGTGTCTCTACAAGCTTCCACTAAACAATTATAAGGGTCGTCTGGTGTCCCTTTACTTTTCATTCTTTTATCTGGGTCCATATATTGCTTCATTAACACTAATTCAAGCAAATACTGCGGGATACACAAAAAAGGTTACTTGCAATGCCATTTACTTTATTGCCTATTGCGTGTCAAATATTATTGGACCCCAATTTTTCAAAACTTCACAGGCACCTTACTATCCTTTAGGAATTGGTTCTATTCTTGGTTCATATGCTCTAAGTATCTTTACATTACTAGCATATATGTTCTGTTGCTGGAAAGATAATTGTGCAAGAGAGGAGAAAGATCCAGGTGCTGCTGATATGAGAGACCATGATGATACAGATTTCAAAGATCTAACAGATTTAGAGAACGTCCATTTCCGTTACAAGTGGTAGTCTATGATTGCCGTTATGATAGATATCTATTGAATATCACAAACAATGGCTAACATAACTTTTTGTTAGTAGATTGAGTATATATTTCATTTCAAATACATTTGTTATGATTACGCGAAGAGATAGTTAAATCTAGGAAAGAGAGATCACTCAAAAAGCTGTAACAATTTAAGTTTCAAAATAGTGATGGCCATAGTAGATTATGCCATTGGAAGTTACTCTTCGTTATTAGGTTAAAATAAGGAAACTACGTAACAACTTCCGTATACCTATTAAAAAAGGTACTATGCCGCCCATAACCAGATACCGGGTTTAACCCTTCTTGGCCCCCCTCATCTCTTGTAGGTAAACCAATTTAGGAAACGGAAAAATTCCCCGGATTTCTCAATCCAAAATTAACACCAAAACTGCCTTCTTGTTATTCTGGTTGCTATTTACTCTATTCAAGCATGACGGAATCTCAATCCCAACATATAATTTGGAAGGTGTAGTATATTTTAGTTTCTCACACGATCGTAAGAAGCTTTCAAGTTACCTGGTGCGATGGAATCACAAGTTTATATTAGTTTTCTCGTTAACAAGGAAGCCGTATGTCTACAATTTGATTGGTGAAAGTCGCAATCGAAATAAATCTTGATTTCCCTAGTATCCTGGGTTTACAAAAACAACTCTCTATCATACCAAATAAGGAATATAACTATTATCATATTAGTTGTGCACAGATATCAAGGATACTATATTTTGAAGGGGGAAAATGAGGAAAATTGAACCCATGAAAGTTATACTATAATTTGTGATAATACAGCGCCTTGAATTTTATCACTGATGGTCTACCTGAATGATTTCTAGTAAATTGACACTGTGCTCCCTGATATTGAAATGAAATGAGGTTACCATAAGATGAATGATTTTGAAATAATTTTTTTTTTTAATATTTAGATGAAATAGATAAAGTTCTTCTTTCTTCAAAATTCATGAACATCATGCTAATTATCAAGCTTTACTGAAATAGATATCAGGTAACTCTGATCTCACTAATAATTAAGCGGACAAAATTGTCGTTTCTAACCTAAATGTCCGTCTAGAATAAAATGATTATGTCATCATGTGATTGAGATTCAAAAATTTCGACCGGCCAGAAAAGTCAGGCAGTGTGAGGAGGAGAGAGAAGATTTATTGATTGTATGATTGTCAAAAGAATTAATGTCACTTATTAACAAATCCGTTAAATTTAGTAGTTGCTATTTCATTGAATAAGTTATTACACATTGGTTTTCATTAACTGCTAATACACTGTTTTGAGGCGATGTTGGAGCTTGATATGTTCTGATTTTAAGAAGAAAAATTACGGAGATAGATCATAGAAGGCTCAACTTTGATAATTCAATTCGGTCAAATTCTGTCAGAAATCGAACATCCAAGTATAGGACGTCATCATTTTAACCAATAGTATATCCAAACCTATTACATATTGTCAAAACTATACCTATCTGGAACATACCGGCTAGCAACAAAGATAATACAGGTTAACCAAAATATTTAATTTAGCACCTATTGGACAAGAATTATAATCAGAGGCTTAAGTCTCCTATCAAAAGACAAGTCCCAGAGTTTTACAGCCATGGACAAGCAGCAGAGTACAAGACACACAGGAGAACGATATACCCAGGATCCCAAAGAAAAGAATTCTAATGTTATAGATGATAATTGGAACTTCATGTCAAATCATCAGAACAATAGGGGCATACAAGAGGAGCAATTTCAACATGGCGATGAAAGTCAGCGCGGGAAAGATACCACAATACCTCTGGATAGGGAAAAATCAACATCAAATAAGAGAATTTTGAGAAAATCTACGTTGTTACCTGAGGCAGAGCTTTTCCAGAAGCCTGATGGTGGTTCAATAATAACGCCTCATCTTTTACAGGCTCAGAAGTCACTAACAAACCCGCAACGAAATAAAGTGGCATCAACTGAAGTTGACCAGTTGGAATATGATCTAAACTACAATACTACGGCCGGGTTAACGGATGAAACCCATAATCCTACCGTAACGCCCAATGACACATGGAATGAAATAATAAGGGAGGGTACTTCTAGAAATATGAACTTCGAAACCCATTCATCATTCATTCAGTATGGTAATCAGGAAAATGATGGCTCTTTGAAGCTAGCTATCGAGTCGGCAGTTATAGAATCGAGTATTCAAAACCAATGGAATTATGATCTTTCAAGAATTTTTATGCAATTGAATTTACCTATCGACGAGCAACTCTTCAAAGACGAAAATTTTGTTATCAAGCACTTTTTCGAAAGGCTTTTACCCTCTATTTCTTCAGGTTCCTGTCCTAGCTGGCCTATATTAGCTATTGAGAACTGCGATAAAGAAATAGTTAAAAGTTGCTTTCTAGCTCTTGGTTATCTATATCTTACTAGGTGGGTTAGCGATCAGAATTTGAAAGGACAGTTGTTGAGGGAAAGTGCAATAAATATAAACAAATTATTGGATTATTTATTGAATTTTATTCAAGATAATGATCTGTTAGAGGAATTGCTATTTAATGAACAAGGCGAATCCAATGTAATTAATGTCGACAAATTGGTTAACTTTTTGAATAGTGACAAGGACCCCTTAGTCTATAGGTCACAAGTGTACTTGATTTCATTATTAATATTTACTCAAATTCTTTACAGTAAAATGGAGAATGGCAGATCAGCTGTGGCGAAGCTATTATTCAAGCTATTTGCGAGTCTCACTGCTAATTCCAATTTTATGCGAGGGCTAAAGAGCATTCATGGTTCACAATATTTTATAATGACTATGTCCCGATGGGATACAATGTCATCTGTTGTCTCGCCAGATTGTCGAATGCCGTTTTTCAATGAACACTGGTACGGTACAACGGAGGAGTATTCAAAAAGTGAAGATTTCATTCTTCCATATGGCACATTATTGAGATCTATGTATAAATTGTGTCAAATAAGAAATGGTATGAGGAAGTCTAACATTTCAGGCGCAGAGCTGAGGAAAGTTTCAGAAGAATTAGAATTTGAAATTATGCAGTATCCGCTATATGTCAAATATGATATCGAAGCACCGAATAAGGGACAATCTATCTTGACGAAGGAAGAATTTTATTTAATTAGGCTAAAGGTTGCACGATGCTGGGCACTCGCGATTCACTCTAAGTTATTGTCAGCTATTACTCCTTTTATGGGGCAAGAAAATAAAATACGGCCACTCATAATCGAATTCATGGATACTTATAGACAAATAGGAGAATACTACGCACCATTGGTGAACATTCTGTGGCCTCTCATGCAAATTTCACTTATTTGTAAGTCACAAGAGGAACGACAGATTTTGCTTGAATACCTCGAGTTGCTCTACCAACAAGAAAAATCAGGCACTGTGAGGACGGTTCAGGAATTAGTACAACAAACGTGGAAGACTGGTTCAGATTTGGAGTCGATTTTAGATAGTAAGGAATGGAAACAAGCAGGAATAGACCTATTACCATTCTGAATTTGAGACCAGAGTATATAAACGCAATCTATATAACTATATTTCAACTGAACTGCACAAGAATAATAATAAACGTGTGCCTTGTTCCAATAAACTGGAACACATATAATGTTACTTCTGGGTATAATTTGCCATTTGAGAAAAGTTATAAGTTTTGTATATTTCAATAACAAAAGAGACAATGAAAGAAATAGCTCAATTATTGTTACAATTTTCAGAGAAGTATACTCTTCTTAGAATAACAGAATTATCAAAACTCAGGTACCATGGACTAATTGTTTTAGAATATGGGCAAACTCTTTTATTCATTCTCAAAAATCCGACCAGTGTATTAATATAAATAGGTAATCTGATAGTAAACCGATTCATTATCTATTGACCATATGGTTTAACTCCGGCTAGGCTCAAAATGGTATCATTTAGCGTAGGTTTTTCAACAGGTTCGGTTCGATTTCTCGGATCTACTTCACCAGAAGCTAGTAGTGGTGGGTTATTCCTTAAAAATATATTATCATGAGCCCAATGTGTAGTCCCAATCCAGTTATTGAATGCATATTGCTTAGCCTTTAAGGACTCGTCAGTAGTGAAAACCGCTGGTGAATATGAAACATACACCACCGTCCTGGTAGTATCAGATTCTGGAGAAACGGCATGGTGGACCACTCTAGAATCCCATAGTATAAGGTCACCAGGTTCTGCAATTACCTTGTAAGGCTGTATTCCAATTTCGTTTTCAAACCAAGATATTTGTTCTTCAGAAAGCTTAAACCAATCTCTTTTCACCCATTTACTGTGGTCAGTGTGGTTGTCCATGAATTCATCAAAGTACTTATGACTTCTTGGATAAACAACTAATCCTCCGTCCTTAGGGCCGGCCTCAGAGAGTGTAGCAATACCCTGGACACATTGAAAGGTCCTCTTGAAAGGAGATTGATCCAAGTGCTGCCAAGGCGATAAAGGTGCCGAATCTCTCAATCCAGGTAAAATGATGTTTACTCCATCAAAGGAAACAAGAAGTTCATCAGTGCCCCATATTTTAGAAAAGGAATCACGTATATTTTGCTCACTTCTTATGTCCCACAAAACTTTCTCATGGCAAACTGCATATGTGCCATAAATACCGGTAGAAGAGTGCAATGGAAAGCTGTCTTCCGACCATGTATCCTTATTACTTAAATCCACTGGCTTCCCAAAGGAAGTAAACCACTTGAGAAGTCGCTCACTGTATCCTTTAGTCTTTTTTTTGTCTATTACATTCTTTATAACGACGAATCCGTATTCTTTTAGTTCTTCCCTCCAATCATCATATATCGTTTTTTCAAACCTTTCTCCATAGCTTTTGATTATCTCGTCTTTATCTTGGCAGCTTGCAGAAAGCCTAAGCTTGTTTACTTTGTTATTTGTGATGGTGGTCATTTCTTTAGACGAATTTCAAACCTCAAACAATTTGCCAAAGATGGGCTCATGAACACCGAAACTTGAAATTTGAAGTATTTATATGGTATCCAAATATCCAACCAAGCATGGCGGATATTAAGACCAAAATAAATAAAATTGATAAAGGAATCCTCATTAGCTTCCTTCCTGTTTCGCGGATTTCTTATCTTTAACCGCAACCACAATGAAAAATAATTAAGCGAAAGTTCTCAGATCTGAATTGATTTTTAATCAACCTTGACAACGTCATTTGCCGGCATTTGCCGTAACATAGAAATGTGTTATCAGAATATTGTGATAGGTCATAGTTGATTGAGCTTCTGCAACAAAATTCTAAATATCCAATCTACTTGACCGCAGGAAAACAAAAATCTTTCATATTTCTCTTAAAACTGCTACACTACATTTCAAGCAAGAAATATATCAGTAGAATATTTTTGGACTAATCTGCTATTCAATATCTTCTTTATGATCTGTCATCAAAGCCTTCTCTTCTGTAAGAATTACGTGATGGACATTCTCTTCTTCTCTATCAATAAACTCTTGTGGTCTTAGAAGTTGGGTTGCTAATGGGTTTTTATGGATAAACAAGCTTGGCTTGGTACTGAAAAAGTAATCAAGGTCCTCAAGAGTACGTCCACTAGTTTCAGGATAAAAGAAGTAAGTAACTGGAACAAATGCAGCTGAGATGCAAACCCAGACAATCCAAAATCTCCATCCAATATTGGCGACTCCAATTGGTGTAACCTGTACAACCATGTAGTTGCATATCCAGTTCGTGGCCATAGCGAGACCAGCACCTTTGGTACGTAGTTCCAAGGTGTTGATTTCTGTAGGATAAAGCCATGGAACTCCTAAACATCCAATTGCGAATAAAGCGAAGAACAGGAAGAAAAAGAAAGTAGCAGCAATTCCAAGACCGTGATCATCATACCCCTTGTTCATGAGCGCAAGAGTGACGGTGACTCCAACAAAACACAAACTTATTCCAGCAGACGAAATCATCATCATGCGTCTTCTGCCGTATCTTTCAACGAAGAAGTAAGCCAATAATGAGAAAATCAAATAATCAACGGATCCAGCACAAGAAAGAATTCTTGCCATTAAAGTCGTAGTTCCAACAGCATGCTCCAAAACCCAAGCAAAATAATATGATGTAATATTAATTCCACTAACTTGATTCATGCACTGCATACCCATTCCCAAAATGACTCTTTTCATGGCTCCCATTGGTGCCCGTCCCATAAACATATCTTTCCAGTTGATTGATTTTTCACGTTCTAATTCGAAAGCAGCAACTATAGATTGATATAGATGCTGTACCTCCTCATCGTGTTCATCCTTGTCGGCAAGTTTTGCGAGCACTTCAAGAGCCTCTTTGTTTCTCCCCTTTCTAATAAGTAGACGAGGAGACTCAGGTAGAAATGGACACAATGAGTATATAGCAAAACAAAAGACAATTTGGAAAGCCAATGGAAATCTCCAACTGATACTTCCGTCTAAAAATGAGAATCCAAGTGTTAGCCAATTAGATAATACAAGACCAAAAATACACATTGCCATCTGAAGAATAACAAGTTTACCTCGTGAATCGAATTTTGCAGTTTCACTTTGATAAATACCAGCGGTTGATGTGTTCATACCTGTTCCAAAACCAGCAATTACCCTTCCAGCTATCATCTGAGACCTTGAGTATGAAGAAGTTTGAACAGTAGCTCCCAATAGGATCCATGTGCTTCCAACAATGATCGTGCGAGGGCGACCTAGACGATCTCCAATGAAACTAGCAAATATAGCACCAGCAAAGCACCCTAGATTGTAAACTGAAGTCATGGTGGAAGTCGCATCTTCGTCAGGATGATCAAATTGGTTTAAAAATTCATCTCCTACAATAACACCACCATAGACTCCTTGATCATATCCATAAAATGTCAAGACAGTGCTGGTTGCTAAAGTAATGAAGAAGGTCAAAGCTTTACCTGATCCTCCGAGGTATTTGCGTGCCATTATATTAATTGAGGTGTATGAATACAAATGACAAAATAAAGTTACTTCAAACAACTTTATTCCTGTCAGCAGCACTTATATTAAGGATCTAATTGACGTATATATATGGAAAATCCTGATGTTTAGATGAATGGGGTACATTTAAGAAGATCCCACTTTCAAGGATTATATTTCCCCTTTTAGCAGGGAAATGTGGGGAAGGCGCTAAATTTTCGACTTTCGACAGAAAATTAAAAATTAGTTACCGCTTTAAGGTAGTTCTTAGGCTTCGTTCCCTTACTTGAACACTGGATCACATCAACGGCTATTACCCAGAAGCACAGAAACTTAGGTTTGTGGAAAGAGGGGCAAATGATGTTGGGACTTTGGGCCCTGAATTAACGCACAGGAGGTAAAAGAAAAATGAAGGCATCTATGTAGAAGAAGAAGCTTGTGATGTCATTGTCTATAATAATAGGGATGAACAGGTGGTCGTACACCCACTGGAATTCTTAAACAATCAATTCTGGTCATTCACCAAGATGTAGATCGTCTTGGCAAGAATAATGGTCACAAGTCAACCAGCATGTTAATCTTTTAATTGGTTGTCACCTTATGGCTGCTTTAGATATATGGCTTGCTCTAAGTTTTGTTATCTATTCGGACGATACTTGAGAAATATTGTTGTTTGAAATTTTATGCTCTAGAATTATTTATATGATATATCAGCTGTTACTATAGAAGTGGCTAAGAAGGAAATGATCTCTAAACTTTGAGATTTTCGAAGGCCTCACCAAGATATTCAGAATTGGAACTTATTCAAATGTTTATTCACATCCAATTCTAGAATCGGGTTACCGGGAAGAAAATGTGGCTCAGAATGCCGTCCCAAATTATCTTTGGACCAGTATAGGATCAAGATAAAACCAAGAGGTTTTGCATAATAGCCAGAATATTGGACCTAGGGAGATCAAGACCATATATTCTCTAGAATTGTTTCAAATCTACAGAGAAAGAGGAGATATCCATAAACATACCATGTTCCTTAAGCAGGATTAATTGGGAGCGTTTTAGAGGAGAAATGAGTTATCAGTATTTGGATCTAAGAGACCAAGTGTACATACCTTCGAAAATGGTAACATAGAGGAAAGGAGTCTCAATTGAGGTGATATCATTTATTTATTCTCTTTCTTCTGGCTGTAATCAACAGCTAGTTGTTGGGATTCAACACATCGTTTAATAATATAATCATGAACTGTGATGGGTGGATATGAAACAGAACCATCCTCATCTTCGCACCCAGGGAGACACTTGATTTCATAGTTTGGATTGCCATCGACAAAAAATGGAATCGAAAATCTTTCTTTTCCAGGAATGTTAAGGACTCGATGAACATTCGAGTGGTACCTATTATTAGACCACCTGTCCATCATGTCTCCTAGGTTTATGATATAAGCTCCTTCAGTAGTTGGAATGTCTATCCATTCCCCCGACTGTTCTTCTAGAACTTGTAAGCCTTGGGTGTCCCCTTGAAGAAGTAGTGTGATAGCGCCGAAATCAGTGTGAGCTCCAATACCTCTAGTTCTCTCGTCAACCTCATCTACTTTCAAATAATGCAGAAGACGAAGAGTGATGATTGGATCGGTCATGAAACGGTCAAAAAAATCAGGCGAGCCACCTGGGAGACCTAAGGAGATTAAAGTCAATATATCTTTAGAAAGATCAAGCACTTGTTCATAGTACTTCATAACTACACGACGGAAATTTTGGCCCTCCTCTACTGATCCATTTATCTTTTCGGGCCATAAATTAGGTCCTATACTTGCTCTTCCAAATAAAGGATCAGATTTCGACACCTCTCTGCCTAAAAGAAAACCTTCTTTCATGTCTGGTCGCTGGTTGGCTTCAAACATCTGTGTGCCCACGCCCTCATAACCTCTATGCCAAGTAGTTAATGACTTATCCAGCTTCATTTTCTCTTCTAAAGGCTGATGAAAAAACTTTGCAGAAAACTTCAGCATCTCTTTCTGCAACTCAAGGCTAACTTTATGATTGATAACTTGGAAAAACCCTTTATCCATGGCGGCCTGCCTTACGGCCTCAACTAAGGATTCAGTTCCTTTCTGGCTATGTTCGTAAAATGCTGAGAAATCGATGGTCGGAATCCCCACTGGTTGAGTCATTGTTGGATAGGCTTCTTAAAAGTATATGAAATATCGAATCACCAACAGTAATTTGACTAATACCAACCAAAAATTCCAATGGCTATATATTATAGTCAACAGTAATATGAGATGTCGAAAAATCTTCTTATTATGTGCCTGAATGTAAAAGGATTCTTTTTTGAACAAAAATTGTAACCAAATCACTTTGATTTGATTTGGCGATCCGAATCCATTTAAAAAGATGACTCCTCGCTCCAATAGAGCAGATTGTGTCGGATGCCTTAAATGTAACCGAGATAATCGGGACCTAACCGAAAGGGACGATAACGATCTGCGGGTCCACATCATGAGAAAAAATTCGTATCTCCAATAGGATAGATAAAATTGTTATCGGGGTCACCACATATGGGTGAAGTACTATGTTATATTTCAATACATATCAAAGAAAATCCCGTCTTCATTAAATACTATTAGGCTAAAGATAAAACAACATTTTATTCGAATACTAAATTGTTTATTTATGCGTCCAAAAAGTTAAAACTAATGCAAGGGAGAATTAGACGAATAAGAAAAGTACTAACAGCAAAAAATGGGAAAGATTAAATTATGGATTGATTGTGATCCTGGCCATGATGATATCATTGCAATCGTACTAGCTCTTTTCGAACCAAGATTTGAGCTTCTTGGGATCACTACTGTTCATGGAAATGCCTCGGTTAAGAATACAACTAATAATGCTTTGAAGTTCTTAACTGCAATAAAAAAAACTGAGATCCCCGTTTATTCAGGTGCAGAGTCACCACTTGCTGGAGAGCCACTTTACTGTCCTGAAGTGCATGGATTATCTGGACTGGAAGGGTCATATAAGCTTCCGATTGCGGATATTAAGGCGACAGGTGACACCCCAGATGCTGCGTTCGACGAACTTATGAAGCAAATCAATAAATATCCCGGTGAGGTTAGTATTGGAGCGATTGGACCTCTCACTAACATTGCTTTATTCTTTAGGAAATACCCCAATGCAAAGCAGAAGATCAGACGTCTCACTATCATGGGAGGAGGAATTAATTGTTTCAATAGAAATGGAAACTCAGAATTTAATATTCTCTGTGATCCGACAGCTGCAAACGAAGTACTGAGTGACCAGTTGCTTGCTGAGCGTATTGTGTTATCACCATTTGATGTAACAGATACAGTTAGAATTACCACTGAAAGACAAAATATGATTCTCAAAGACCCAGAAACTTCATCCGACTTTCGGGTACTCTTATTTCAGTTGCTGAAATACTTTTTTAATCAAGTAAAAGCTATTGTTGGTCCTTCCTTCGAGGGTCCCGGATTGCATGATCCTGTAGCAATTATGGCCTTGCTGCACTTTGACGCTGATGAGAAAAACCTGATTACCGAATATTCGAGAAGCTCTCTGAAGGTGTTGGTTGGAGGTAGGGACGATGGTGTCTTGCAAAAAACAGAAGAGGGGAGAGGAGTATATGTGATAGAGAAAGTGAATGTGGACAGATTCTGGCAAATCATTTTAGATACATGCGATCGAGCTGACATATTTATCAGTTCTCATTAAAATAATGCAGGAAGCTCATTGTATAATATAGAAGGGAATTTGAATTTACTGTTGGTAAATCCTAAACTTTCTTTGCACAAAGCACATATATTACTAGTTTATATATTAGAATTATACTTTTATCAATTAGATCCATGCCTTTAACAAATACTTGTTCGAAATAGACCCAATTCTTGGCTTCCAAGTCAACAAGTGGATATGCTAACAAATTCCAGTTATCTCATAAGGTATTCCCATGGTAGAAATTATAATTATCATTGTACAAACACGATGTAACTGTTATTGAGAGACCATGCTTATTCCTCTGGGTGGCTTTCGCGATTTTCTATTCGCTTGCAGGTATTTTATTGTCGGGTACAGACAATGATTACCGACAGATAAGCATCCTGCATTGTGCGATAAAAAACTTCGGGGAGGAACATATCAGGATAACGATAAGAGGTAGAAAAATCGTCATCTCTAAGGTAACAGTGGTATATTTATATTCTCTTTATTTTGTCAGAATTGTTGTTTCTTGTACTCTGTTGTCAGAAGGGAGGTTTCAGTCTGTTCATTCGCAAATTATTAAGATTCTATTTGACTTGCTAACCTAAGTAAAGTTTAATATGAGTGATATGAAGCTTCCCAATATCGAGGATTCCTTTCGTGAAATCCCCGATACTCCGACTGCAAGTTTTAAGGAGAAAGCTACAAATAAGCTGAGCCTTCTCTATAAACAATTAACCACAAAGGAGGGTTGGGTTGGAGACTATAATTATGCTTATCTATTTACTCCGGATTTCTGGCCATTTAACAAGAAATACAAAAACTACAAGCAACCATATTATGGATTCAACGATGAGCTACCTATTTTCCTAATTATTATTATGGGTATTCAGCATGGTTTAACGCTCATCACAAGTCTTGTTTCTGTTCCTTTGGTGTTGGGAAGTGTCTTACACCTCAACCACGATCAAACTCAACATCTTGTATCATGCACATTAATAACCTCAGGTATTGCAAGCTTTCTACAAATCACAAGATTCCGTCTGTTCGGTACTTCATATTTTCTGGGCACTGGACTCTTATCAGTTGTAGGGCCCACATTTGATGTAATTGGAATTGCTGCTGCTTATGCTCCTAAGTTATATGAAAAAGGCATCTGTAAAATTAACGAAGAGGGAAATTATCTACCTTGTATGCATGGATATGGTGCAATTCTAGGTTCCATGTTGTGCACCGTCTGGATACAGGTTTTAGTTGCTTTTATCCCTCCAAGAAAACTCAACAAAATATTTCCAAATATGGTGACGGGAAGTTTACTTGTCCTACTATCTGTTTACCTGTCTGGCAGTGGCATGAAAACATGGGGTGGAGGTAGCTCATGTATGGATTCTGATGTGGGATGCATAATTGGTTCGTATGATAGCGCATGGGGATCACGTCGCTACATCGGCTTGGGATTTCTTACGTTTTTCACGATTTTGCTTGTCAATTATGCAGGGTCTCCTTTGATGAAAAGTTCATCTATAATTATTGGACTGATTGTTGGATGCATAGTTGCCGCAGCTTGCGGATACTGGGATGCCTCCGGAATCCATTCTGCCCCGCCCGCGGATTTCTTATGGACGAAGAATTTTTCATACTCAGTAGATGGCACTTTGATTTTACCATTCATTCTCATGTTCATTGTCCAAGGAATAAGTTGTATTCCTGATATTTTAGCAACAGCAGAGGCAAGCCACCAAGAAATTGATGGAGAGTTATTCCACTCTCGAGTACAGGGAGGTATAATGTGTGATGCATTAGGAACTCTAATGGGATCGGTAGCAGGTGGTATGCCTATGGTTTCCCAAGCCGCAAATAATGGTGTTATCTTATTGACTGGATGTGCGTCTCGAAGAGCTGGTTGGTTTGCTGCAGTGCTTTTACTTTTACTGGGAATCTTTTCTAAGATATCTGCGACATTTGCTTCATTGCCAAATCCTGTGTTTGGAGGAATGCAAATATTTCTTTTTGGCACAATGGGGGTTGCAGGAATCAAAGTTCTCTCAACTGTTCCATGGACTCGCAGAAATAGATTTATCATGACTGCCGGTCTTGGCTGGGGTTTTGCTGGATGTATTGTTCCCAATTGGTTTGACCTTGTTATTAATTATCAGGGATCTAACCAGTCCCTTGCTGGATTCATTGAAGGAATTCAACTGATTGTTGAAACTCCATTTATTTTTGGTCCTGTGATTATTTGCTTTCTAAATTTACTACTGTCTGAAGATACTGGAAACGAGGAAGAAAAAGATATTTATGGAGACGGAAGATCTGTGCTTGTATAAATTAATATGTTTACAGAGCCTATATGGATGTTATATGTTTGAGCCCGTGACCCTAAAAATGGCTTAGTTTAAAATAATAATATTCTTACTCATCGGATAAAGTATAGATAAAATCCATCTAAATTAGATGCTTTATACAAATTTGCTCCTCTAAAAGTTAGATCCATCATAACATGAGATCTCTCAGATTGAATGGCTCATCCAATAAAAATTCTTGTATATCATATTTTCCTTGATCGTGATTACCAAATATATCACCATCAAGCTGATCATGATTGATGGAAGTCCCCTTTACAGTGGAAATTAAATCATTTGGTTTCTCACTCTTGTCAGGTATGCTACAATTTGTGAGATTCAAATTAGGAGAATGAAATAGGGAGATTTTAGAAGGTTTATTCCTTTTCGATTGATCCAAATCGATTGATGTATTTGAACATGGTGGCAAAGGAATAGCACCAGTTTGTTTCAAAAGTTCTTGGATATTTGTGTCAAATGGCCCATAAAAACAAGACGAGGTAGACAGCAAATCAGTGTCTTTTTCGTCTGACTGTAGATATTGCTTTGAGACAATATTTGTAGATGCTTTGGAGATGTCAGCCAGCCGCTGACCAATACTCGCAGCCGGGGGACAGTCAACGCTCAAGAATTTCATTAATTTGTTAATTCTATCTCGAAATTCATCACTTTCTTTGAACAATTTTTGCTGGAACAAGGTATCTGACGCATTGATTAAGCAATAAGAAAATGTCAATCCACATTGATAAATGCAATAGACAGATAAGTATTTGAAATTAATCTTCCTTGACTCTTTCAAAGTTTCATACATATAAATTGTTTTTGTTGTAGACTCATAGAGAATTTTAATCACTTGTGGTGAAATATTTTGTGAACCAAAGGCACTTGGTTTGTATAATGCCTCTATTTGTTGGAAATATGTAAGCAGTAAAATCTTCATGTTGAATAACATTGAATCTTGGATATCCAGATCCGGGTCTGCTGAACATTTTAGAACCTGAACAAGCCAGCTGTTCATTTCTATGTGCATCTCACGTCTCCAGTCATCGACAGACAATGCACCTAAGTCATGATTTCTTCTAGTGAAGTGATGAATTAGAGATTGCATACTTCGTAACTGTATCCACAATCGGGATATTAGCAAAGAAGAGGCCTCAGGTGTACTGTCTACTATTTTTGCAGAGATCTCAGAGTCTGCTAGGCTGAATGGCTTGTTAACATAGCAACATATTTGGCGATCTAGAACATAACACGACCAAAAGAGCCTCCTATGAAATCCTTTGTTTGCCGAATTATTAATATCTAGTTTAAGCAGTGTCCTTTCCTCATGCAAATCTAAATCGATACACAATCTCATGGCAGTAGCTATTAGGTACCATATTCCTGGAGAGATAGGCTGCATCAAGCCAAAAGAACAAATCAGCAACAACGACTGAAGAGATCTTAATTGTAATTGAAGACTTAGATTCTTATCATTGTATGTTTCTAAAACAACAGGGATAGAAGACAAAAACTTTTTAAGATGAAAAATAGCGGTGAAATAGAAATCCTTGACTGTTGGCGTCGAATCTCCAGTGATTGCTTTCCCTATAGCCAGGCATATATACAGTAAGAATATATCCCAGGTGGGTATAGTTGATTTTCCTGCTTGTGAATAATGGTGCTGGGATATTGCATATAGGACTTTCTTGTTTTCCACAATAGGTTGTTGTACCCAAGCAAACTTGTAATAGTTTGATATAATTATATCACAGTCCTCCTTACTTTCTGGTAGAGAAACAAGAGAGGAATTCTCGTGAATCTCTAATCCCCATTTTCCAAATATTGAGGAGTTTGTCATGTCTTGATCTGTGAATCCATTCCCTTTAAAAGGAATTAAGGAGAGAATATTTATGTGGTTCATGTTCCAGCATGGATCCGATTCTTCAATCTGTGCCAATGTACTTGCTCTCGATTTGTATGATCTAATCTCGGACTCTAGATTACGAATTCTGTTTTCTAAATTATCAACGGTAGCTTTAGATACTGATGAATGTGGGGTTCCTTCCATTTTTTTTTCTTCGAAGGCCTTCCTAGTATGTGACTGTTTTGAACTCCGGTCTTGGACGTAACATTCAGACCCACTACTCTCACATCTAGAGCATCTCGGATATTTGAAATCACACTTGTGCTTCAAGGAACGACATCTCTGACACGCAATTTTCGTTCTTATAGGTCCCATCAGTAGGTAATATGAGATTTTAACCAGGAGTCGCTAGTTGTCGATAGGTCATTCGCTGTTATTCAGAATATAAACAGATTAACAACAGATTAACAACGTATCAGTGAGGCTGTAAGAAGGAGCGAATGGGTTTTCTTTGTTATCGATGTAATCTATCCTAATCTGGCAATTGAGAATACCTCATGAATGTGGCTGTGCATTTACAATATTTAAAGATTTTGAGTGAACTTAACTTGGTTATTGCTGACATTTCAAAGGCTTGTGCGTTCCACAGTTTATCCACTTTTTTCTCGTTTGTTGTCAAGACCGAACTAAGCCCGAATCATAATGTATTTCCTTTTTAGAAGTTTCCTGATGATATGAGGTCAGAGATTATTCAAAGGAGATAGCAGATAAACAAAATTGGGCAAAAAAGTTTTTCAACCATTTCAAGTCGGTCGGCAGCGGTTAGAAGAGGCCCTAACCGAAGACCTCGATTGCCTTAAGAGAATTAAATCGAACACCTTCAGAGAAGGTGCTATGCAGTTATAAATATAGAGAATTGAGTTTCTCTTTCTGTGATACACTCTGGGATTCCTGTCTTGATTTCTACAAGCACAATTGAAGCTATCATGACGTTTGCTGCTGAAACACAAGAAAACAGTAACCGGGTTATACCTAGAATTAGCCTTAGATATGGAGAAGAGCGCGAGGAGGAAATTCAGGGACAACTTCTTGATGCGGCTATTAACACTGGGTTTTTTGTGCTTTGCGATCAACAATACCCTTCTAAGTCAGATATAGAAGAAATGTTTGAACTAACGGAACAATTTTTTTCGTTGCCTTATGAAGAGAAGATGAAAACCCCTCATCTTAAACTTCTCAATAGTGGATACGAATCTTTTGCTCAGGTTAGACCTTCAACAGGAACCCCAGATCAGAAAGAATCTATCCAGCTTCAGTATCATAGAGCCAATCAAAATTGGCCCTCAGTTGAAAATGTTGGTAGTGAGTGGAGAGAAAAGACTCAGGAATTCATGAGAAAATGCCAAAAGCTAAGCTCATTTGTCTTGAGGCTGTTGGCACAGGCCCTTGGATATCCCCATGATTTCTTTACAAAAGCTCATGATATCACACTGCCTACCGCCCAGACCACCCTAAGGCTTCTTCATTATTTTGATTGTACTGGTAAAAAATTCGACGGTAACTATTGGAGAGCAGGGCCTCACACTGATTTTGACTGCATGACATTACTTTTTCAAAGAACTGGTGATCACGGACTAGAAGTATGTCCTGGTAGAGAAGCGTCTACTGATTTTGGCTATTCTGATTATTGGACACCAGTCCCTTCAGTAACTGGAGATATTGTCATTAATATAGGAGACATGCTCATGTCTTGGACTGACGACATCTTGAAATCCAACTTTCATAGAGTTCGACTTCCAACAAATGATGAAAATCAAAGTGACAGGTATACAATTGCCTTTTTCAATCAGGCTAATACCGATGTTATAGTACAGGGTCCTAAAAAGAAGTATCCTGCTGTCACCGGACGAGAATTTGTCGAAAACTCAATGAGAGAAAACTTCGTAAAGCTAATGCAACTACCAATCAAGGAAACCTAATCAATGGTTCCAAATCCCAGTTTCAGAATCTCCAATGAATTATTAACTGGAGGAGTTGTTGGTATAAATATATATGACCAAAGTTAAAGGATTCAAGTACATTATTCAGTACATCTGGGAGGTGCAGGTGAAGATTGCTTGAAATTTATCTCATAACTTCATAATGATCGTTATAATTTTGCTCTTAATAAGAAATTGCAATTTCTCCTTTGTAATGCCCTTATAATACTTAAAATCACAAGTCGTAACAATTATAAAATTAGATGTATTAGATCGAAATTTATCTCAGTGATGTAAAATTTAGGTTGATGGGATATTCTGCTGCACAACACAACCATGGGATGTCTCGATATGAGGTGATCAACCGACAACTTTCTTCAATTTGTATCTTCTCTAACTGGAACCGAAGAAAAATGACATATCAACAATACATTCATCTCTTATTGAAATGGGCGCTATCTACAGGATACTCTTTAAGCAAGCTCATCTGTCACTATTAGTTTCCACGAAGCCAAAAAGCCAATTTTATTAATTGTCTTTGCTGGAAGATAACAACAGAGAAATGTGAAACTACTCGAAGAGTAAAAGTCCAAAAGCAAAGTCTAATTTTCGGACAAACAATAGCTAAACTATGTTGCATGAGTGTGTTGGAGATTCACTCTTAAGATTCTCAGAGTCAAAATAAATACGAAATCTAGTGGAAATATTCTTAATTTCTTTATGCAAACCAAACAGATATGCATGATTCTGTAATTATAAGTTCTGATTTATTGTTTACAGCACAAATAGGTGAACTAGGAGAACTTCATTACAATCCAGCAGTTATGCACCTTTCAGGGAGTCTCCTCGATCCGACTTTCAGATAGAGCCAATGGAGTCGGAAAACTCAGTTATTCATCGGGCCCCTTCCAGTTTAAATATCTTGTGGCACTAGAATAAGATACAGGCAACACTATATCAGGTGCAAATAAGCAATCTTTATAGCATCGGCGTGCTTTTTTCGAAGAGCAAAATCATGCGCAATTTAGAAATTTTTGTGATACGGAATTAACTAAGACATCGACAAAATGATGAATGATGAGGGGTAAGATAATTCAGAAAGAATCACCGTTAAGTACATTGCATAAAATAAAGATAATTATTAGGCGATTTAAAAGGACGAGGATCTGTTGTGGTTCTATATCACAAATTTAATACATCCAGCTCTTGAAGAAAGAATCGCAAACTCGGATTCAATTGGTTCTGATAATGTCATTGTTTAAAAGACGGGTTGCAACATCAGCCGAATTCTACGCCAATGTGGGAAACACACCATTGATAAGACTCAATTCCATATCTTCTGCTATCAATAGGAACATTTTTGTTAAGCTGGAGTATAACAACCCAAGTGAATCGGTCAAAGACCGAGCTGCAGCATATCTTCTTCGTGATGCTGTAGAAAACAAAGGAATCAGTCCAGGTGGAACTCTAGTAGACGCAACAGCAGGGAATACTGGTATTTCCCTAGCAGTTTTGGGAAAATTGAGCAACTATAAGGTGGTTCTTTTCGTCCCTGAAACCCTGATTCAGGATAAGATAGACAAGCTAACCGGCCTTGGTGCCATTGTCAAAAAGGGGGAGATTGTCCCAGAAGGACATCCTAAACACATTAACAATCTTGCACAGCAATATGCTGCAGAGCATGCAAATGCTGTTCATATCAACCAGATGAACAACCTTGTGAATAGAAAAGCACACTTTGAGACCACCGGGCCAGAGATTTGGAAACAGACTGGTGGTAAGATTGATGCATTTGTTGCAAGTGCAGGTACTGGTGGTACGTTTGGAGGCGTCTCGTCATATTTAAGGGAGATCAGTAATGGTAAAGTCAAGACGATCATCGCAGATAGAGAAGGTTCCGGTCTTCATACCTACATCAAAACGAAAGGACAATCCTTCGAACCAGAAGGAGAATCTTTCGTTGAAGGTGTAGGAAAACTAGGATTGGTTGATAATCTATATGATGTATTAGATATTGCCGATGAGTCTTATAGAATACTTGATGGAGAGGTCATCAATACGATTTACAAGCTGATCGAGGATGAGAACTTGTCTGTTGGAGCAAGTAGCGGGTTGAATATTGCAGCATCAGTGAGAGTCGCAAAAACCTTGCCAGAAGGATCCAATGTCGTTACAATGGTTCCAGATAGATCATCAAACTATGCCAGTAAACTTTTCAATAAAGAGTGGTTAATAGAAAAGGGTCATTGGGAAGGTATCCCGGAGCCGCTAAAGAAGTATGCTACATACTTAGAAAAGCAGTGAATGCAGTTGTAAATAAACAATCTGTCCTAAAAATAATGGAAAAGTTCCTTTGCTTATATAAATATCCCAAACTAAATGATCTGGACTACTTATATCCTTTAATACCCGCTAATTTCAAAATCGTATCGCTCAACTCTGGCTTCTCCACTGGCTCTGTCCTATTTTTTGGATCAACTTGTCCATTCTTTAAAACTGGAGGTGTTACTCTCAGATTAATGTTATCGTGGGCCCAATGAGTAGTACCTATCCAATTTTCAAATGCATGTCTTTTGGCCAGTAGAGTATCCTCTGTGGCAAAGCTTGCTGGAGAATATGAAACATATGTTACAGTTCTGATGGTATCAGACCTCGGAGATTCAGCGTAATGAACTGTTCTCGAATCCCACAGAATAATATCACCAGGAGCAGCGATAACCCTGTGTGGTTTAATATTCAGCTCATTTTCAAACCAGGAAACTTGATCAGGCGATAGCTTGAACCAGTCACGATTCTCCCATTTATTAGGATCCGTTTGAGTCTCCATGAATTTGTCAAAGTTCAAGTGACTTTTTGGATAGACAATTAATCCACCATCGTCTGGTCCGGCTTCAGAAAAACAAGCGATTCCTTGAACACATTGAAAGGAGTTTTTGTATGGAGATTGGTCGAAATGCTGCCATGGAGCAGGAGTGGATTCATTTTTTGTGCTGGGCAAAATGATATTGACACCATCAAATGAAACCAACAGTTCATCGGTACCCCAAATCTTGGCAAAAACATCTCTAATAGCTGGCTCTTCTCTAATATCCCAAACAAATTTCTCATGTGAAACAGAGTAGAGAGAATATATATAGTTGGTACCATGAGAGGGTAGATTTTCAACAGTCCAGGTTTCTTTGTCATCCAAGTCCAATGGATTGCCAAATGAAGAAATCCAGTCAAGGAGCATCTTACGATAATGCTCGGATTTTTCCTTACTTAATACATTTTTGACCACAACAAATCCGTTCTGTTTCAGTTCTTGTCGCCAGTCGTCATAATCCTGCGATTCAAACCTTTCTCCATATTCTCTTATTATTTTTTGCTTTCCCGAATCTGCTGCGGGGAACTTCAAATGGATTGTTTGTTCTCTACTTTCTTCAGTGGTACTCATTTCTGACAACTTGTCACCGTTTCCCTACTATTGTGATGTTGTAGCAGATGCTACTGATAAAAATGTGGCGGTGTGTAGGGTTATATA
Source organism: Ogataea nemodendra (assembly GCA_030567775.1). Lineage (NCBI taxonomy): Eukaryota > Fungi > Ascomycota > Pichiomycetes > Pichiales > Pichiaceae > Ogataea > Ogataea nemodendra. The sequence continues at coordinate 404,176 of JAJLSV010000043.1, forward strand.
TGTTTGGCTATCCAAATCTTTTCCGCAGTTGTGTCTGAATAGCCGTTTTCAATCTGCTGCAAGTGTGGAGTAGATGTGGCTTTAAATTCGGTAAATAAATGGCATTAGTGTACGGTAGAGCTATAATAACAGTGGCTGTGATTTGGTCAATAGAGATTAATTTAAAGGAGAACGGTGTGGCATTCATATCGAAAGAATTCGTAGTTCATCCAATGATATAAATCCTTGATGAAGGAACATTCTAACGGATAAAATGTAGTATAACATTTAGAAGTAAAGTATCCTAAAATGACTTCCAAGAACGAAACAGAAAACATTGAGGTTAGTTTAAGCGATGGCACAGAAAGCCTGGAAGAAACCGGAATTGAGAAAGTGAGTGATCATTTGGTCGATTTTGGGAAACCATGGTGGAGAGTGGGCGGCTTGTTGAAGCTAAATTTTCTGCTGCTCATGTTGACTCTACCTTATTCTACAAATGGATACGATGGCTCATTGATGAATGGACTCCAATCGTTGAAAGAATGGAGTGAATTTTTTGATAATCCAACAGGTATCAGACTAGGGGTCATGGGAGCAGGGATCACTTTTGGTAACATTATTAGTACTTTTCGTCTCGCCGATATTCTCTCTGATTCGATTGGTAGAAAGTTAACTATCATTCTTGGTCAAGTGTTAACTATTGTAGGCGCAATTATTCAAGGCTCCTCACAGAATTATGCTCAATTTTTAGTCTCTAGAATAATTATAGGTATCTCTAACATAGCTGGAATTGCTGCACCAGTTTTGATATCCGAACTAGCATATCCTTCTCACAGAAGCATAACTACTTCTTTCTTTAGTGCAATTTGGTATTTGGGCGCTATTTTCAGTTCAACAATCACATATGGTGCATTTGTGCATCTAAATGGAAACAAAGCATGGCGCATCCCGGCCTATCTTCAAGCTATCTTGCCAGCCCTCAATATCTTGATAATGTACTGGGTTCCTGAATCTCCACGGTATCTAATTAACAGGGGAAGAGTAGAAGAAGCAAGAGACATATTCATTAAGTTCCACGTTAATGGAGATGAGGCGCTTGGGAAAGATTTGGTTGATCTTGAAATTTCTGAAATCAAAAGGGCCCTAGAACGAGAGAAACTTTATAAGCAGACGAAGTTCTCAGCATTTTTCAAAACGAAAGCTAATCTAAGAAAGCTATTTATATGTGCTTTCGTTGGATTTATGATGAATTTTTCAGGGAATGGTCTTGTTTCATATTACTTATCCAAGGTCCTGAATTCAATTGGAATAACTGACACTCGACAACAGTTACATATAAACATCCTTTTGATGTTCTTCAATTTCATGATTTCCATATTCGCTGGAATAATCGCCCACAAAATGAGAAGACGACACATGTTCTTGATTTCTGGTGGAATAATGCTCAGCACGTTTATTGTTTGGACCGTTCTTTCAGCAATACATGAAAGAACAAACTTTGTTCATAAATCACTAGGAAACGGGGTTTTGGGAATGATTTTCCTTTTTTATCTTGGCTACAACTTTGCACTAAACATTCTACCGGCATTGTATTCCACGGAGATTCTACCCTATGGATTAAGGGCAAAAGGTTTGGATGTCGTAATGTTTGTCTGTGCTTTGGGCAACACTTTCAATGCTTTGGTCAATCCTGTTGCGCTAGATGCCATTAGCTGGAAGTATTACATTCTTTACTGTTGTCTGATTGCCTTTAATACGATTGTCGTTTACTTTACCTTTATTGAAACCCATGGATATTCTTTAGAAGAAGCCGCTCAAGTGGGAATAAAGGATTATAAGGAGCGAACTGACTTACCCCTATTGTGAAATAGGATATTATTAGCGACCTATGAAGTAAAATAGTCTATATATAGTCATTGAAGTATAAATTTTCGTAGACAGAAAAGTAGAAAACCAAACTCAGAATAATAAGAAACAGGCAGCTAATTTAAGTTGTCGTACTCATTTCATGGTTAATATAGAGGATATCAAACTCAACAGTCCAAATCGAGTTGATATTTAAAAAACGCTTTTATTTAGTAACTTAATTAAAAAATCGAATTTCTAAGTGAGATTATCAAGCAAACTGAAAGGATCCTAAAAATGAAAAAGAACACAGATCGAGCTAAGCTACGGACTATAGAGTCAATGAATTAAAGATTGTATTAATGTAATTAAAAAGGAAGGAAAAAGATGATTGTTGGCAATCAAAAAACATCATGACAAGTACCAGTGCTAGGGTGTCTTGTGATGCTAAGTCTTGAAGAACACATTCAAAATAACCACAACGAACTACTAATAGTTAAAAGAATACAATAATGCCGCAATAAATTAGAACAACTCGCTTAAGACAATATGGTTTTGCTTGACTAGATCTCAAAAATTTCCAAAAGAAATGGCTTGCATTTATCTACTCATGTGTCACATAAACATTTAACTTTAGTCTAACTGTCATATCAGGTTGGGTATCTCTCTGTTAGCAGTGGAGAATATTTAGAATCAAATCCATGATTAAATTCCTTCGGACTCTTGTGTTTCCAGATAGAACAGCTGCCGTGAAGATTTACCTTTGATAAGGTAATCTAATCTTGATGGACGATTTTTAGTAGGTATCTAACAGTAGAATTACTGGTACAACTATAGTATATCATCCAGCTCTCAAAAACAGATCCCGTGAGTATCTTGAAAGAAAACCTTCGGCACTTTAATAGTTATAAGTTAAATCCTTTTCAAAGAAATAAGTATTTAAAGTAAATTCTATCAGTAAGCACATCCAACCCTGGTCCTTTATGGTTATCTTCGCCCCACACTATACGTAAAAAATTGATAATTGTACTAAGGCATCGCATCCTGACGGCTTCGTCGAATTTTGTAATTCTCATGATGAGATAGTCACGGTCTTCCGGTTCAATCAGGGCCGCACCAACAACAGCAAATGGCCAGGTGCATATAACAGAAATTTGACTATGAACACTCAATTTTTTGATCAAGTTGATTACAGTTCTTACTGTATGCTGAATATCTTTATCCGTGGCATCTTTTTCAGGATGGGTGTGTTTTTCTAAAAATATGAATACAGCCTTGGCAACCATCTCACCCAAGTAACAACTTTCACTGATTTGCCTTTTAAATTTCAATGGACACTTTGACCAGACCTCATGGGGTATCATCGGAGAAGTATAGTAATAGGCAATTCTCTTCAGAGAGAGAGCCAATGATAAATTTTGTCCAGTTAATGGAGCTTTTAAGGAAAGCCAACTGGCTTTCGCTAACAATTCAAATGCCGGAAGAGAAGCCCCCATGATTGGATTGTTCATCCATGGTACAGGGCAATTGAAAATGGGCTTAGACAAAAATGGATGAAACTCTCGGAATAATTGAAACGGTGAAATTAAATACTCTATTGCACTCTTATCACATAGAAGTAGATTGATTGAATAGTTATATAGAAAACTTTCAAGCAAAGTGCGCTCAGCTGTACTCACCATATAACCTTCATCTAAAATGCATCCGATATCAAATGGCTTCATGGTGTCAAGATAATTGCCTCCCTTTTCGTCACTTCTGGGCCTTAGAAGCTTGCTTGTGGGCCTCAAACTTGCAAATATCTGATCAAGTGTTGTTGAGTGGTCGCAAAGATTACGAGATTCACATAAGGTAGACTGCGACTCTTGTGATACAGCCCCCGCAATTTGTTCAATATCTAGAGGAGGATAATAAGAGTCACCGGTTTTTGTTACATTTAAGCGTTTTTCTTGCCAATTGCGAATAATTGCAAGTGCTGTTGTCAAATGAAACATAGTTCTAGTTATATCTTCACCCTGGTATCTTTCCCTAAGACATAAACACAGAACAGTCACTAAAAGCCAATCCTCGTTACCCTCGGCAGGATTATGGTCAAGAAAGTTTAGGATCATAGCCAGACACAGCTCATATCTTTTATCCGTTTCTGCTGTCAGCTCAACCCTCTTCCAGCTGAGAAATGCAGCACCACAAGCATATGATGCAGCCCTAACTATTGGATATTGAGCACCAAGTGGGATAAAAATGGCACCTGGTTGAAGTTTAGTATGAGCTAATTGCGGTGAAACCGAAACCATAAACCCTTTAACAAAGGAATCATAGAAAAGAGCATCTCGCTCGGACATATCAACGCCAAGGATCCAAGTGTTATAACCATTTACCCCACTTGCAAAACCATTCACTCCACTGATATATTCCAGGTATTTGCGAAATGAGGTATCATCCATTTCTTGATCAAATGAATCGATATCTTGGTGTTTGAGCTCCACCATATCATTTCGATGTAAACTCACAATCTCTCTCTGACCTGTGGTGTCATTATATTTTGAGTCCAAACTATTTGTGTTATGATTTATGGTTTCAGTATGGAGAGTCTCTTGAGTGAAGGTATCTGATATTGTCCTTTTCCTTTTTTTCTTGTTTGAATTAACAAATCTAATAGGAGTGTAATTAAGCTTTTTCGGTTTGAAATCTTTTGCAGCTATGGATTTATCAGATACCCAGCAACATTCATATGCACTTCTTATACAGTTATAACAAAAAGGCCTTGAAAAGTCGCATTTTATCCTTCGTTTTCTACCTGTTAAACCAAAGACATATATCGGTTAGCAAAACGACTACCAGATAAAATCAGTCCAGAAACTGAAAGCATGAGATACTCACAGCATAAACATCCCCGTACTTTTTTTCTTTCAGATGGAGGCATAATTTGTAATAGATAGAAATTTGTTCTCGAAAAACCGATACTTAATCCAATATAAAGAATTCTTAAGATTAAATACATATATATCAGAAAGTGGTCGCCGATTTCATCAGTGCTCTTGTAATTCCTTATCTTGTATATTGTTCGTGATGCAGATAACGGGCCAATCAAGATATTTCTCCGCATTATTTTAGAGGTCGTGCAAAGCAAGAATTCCGGCTCTACTTAGCTGCTCCCAGATTTCTAACAAGTAAAATCAGTCCGATAGATTTTATATTACTCACTCTATATAAGAGTGCAGGTAGATATATTATTATGTCCAACTATTTCAAATGCAATATTCGAAATTAACTTTGCTCTATACATAATTTATGTTTTAATTTCTTCAAGCCCACACCAGCGGGCAATAAAAAGTGCATATGCAATTGTAATTCTTTTAATGCTTGAAACACTAACCGCTTCGTCAAAACCATGAATACAATTAGAAAGAGGACCGTAACACAAAGCTGGAATTTTGTCATATAGTGCATGAACTCTTGTATCCAGATATCCAGGTGTGATGAAGGACTCTAACTCTTTTCCTTCAAATGCATCATAATGAGATTCTTTCAAAACTTCCTCTGCTTTGCTAATACTCTCTAACTCATAACCTTCAGCAAAAAATCCGTTAAAGATCACCTTTGGGGGATCAGAAAGTTGAAGGTAGGGATCAGCATCTGCAAGGTTTATCACTTGCTTTGTTATCTCATCTGCGGCCTGTTGTGCCTTCATTCCAGGTAAAAGAGCTATTCTACAATCAATTCTGGACCAGGCCGGAACAGATGAAGCCCAGTCACCACCTTCAATCTTTCCTATATTAAGGTTGACTGGATGGTGTATGTTTTCATAGTTCTTCATACCCTTGGTCCTGGTATTCCAGTCAGCTTCTAGTTCTCTTAATGAGGCAATTATACGATATATAGCATCGATTGCATTGTAACCATTTTCCATTTCTCTGACATGAACTGGTTTAGTCATAACCTCAACTTGAAACCAAATACATCCAACATTTCCTCTCACTAATTTTTCTTCCTCTGGTTCTGGAATTAACACTGCATCTGCAGTATAGCCCTTTAAATGTAACATCATGCTTCCATTACCAGTACTCTCTTCTTCGACTACTGAATGGATCTGAACCTCGCTAGCTGGCTGGAAGCCGGCTGTCTTCAAGGCATCTAAAGCAAATAGGTTGATTCCAGAACCCGCTTTCATATCTGCACCACCTCTGCCATATAGCCAGTCACCCTTAATGATAGAATTATATGGGCCGTAAGTCCATAGATTTTCTGGACCTGTTGGAACAATATCAATATGAGCATTTAGAATAAGCGAGTTTCCTTTGCTTTCACTTTTTGGGAAAAATTTACCCACAACTAAAGGCGCTTTTGAATGTTGTGGGGAAAACTTTCCTCCTCCTTCATGGGCAGACAAAACGGCTTCATCCATCTCAATTTTTTCTGCTTTATATCCCCTCTTTACCAATTCATTGAAAATTAAATTCTGAAGTGGTTCTTCTTCACCTCTCTGGAAACCGCCGGTAATAAGCTTTTGGATATATTTGATCTCCGCATCGAAATTTTTTTCCACTGAATCCTTGATTTGGTCGATTATCTTTTGATCTAATTCGAATGACATTTCGCAGTTAATAGAAGGAAATTAACTTGGGGGGAGTTAACTAGTTAAAGCAATCAGCAATATACATTTATGTTTATATGTTTGTAAATTAATACTCTTAGTGGTATATATATATGACTGACTTTCAATTTAGTAGGACCAGAATGACAATCTCATTAAACTTGATCTTATGAGTATTTAAAAAAAGGCGAGGATTATTTCCTATTAAGAAATCGAGTTGTTATCTGGGGTTTTTTCTAGCGCTTCTGAAATGTTCAATTTATATGTACGAGAAAAAATCCCTAATCTGGAAATATTTTTCTCTGTTATGATTTTCGATCGATTTGGTATCACATCGAGGGCGATTTCTGATTACCAGGAGATACATCTGATAAAGCGGACTTATGTAATCGTCATAGATCCGACATCATTTCTGCACAGCCATTATTCCTGTCCAGGTTAGATCCTTAAACTAGGTGTAAGGTGTTGAACGAATAATATAGGATAGAGAAGTAGATCACGGCTTCGGTACGCTGTACCAATTGAGCGAGGATGCAGCCAGGGTCGATTATCGTAGACATTGTGAATCATGTCTACCATATTTGAAGGCTGAACGTTTTCAAGCCTAGAAAGGAGCTGAAAGGGTGACTTTTATAAATTTAAATTGATGGATGCAATGTTGCAGTTAATCAGGATTTCGTTAATCTATGAAGAGGGCTGGATAGTGAAGGTCGATATATGTTTTATTTCGTTGAGTAGAGGTTAGAAATTCATGTTTTTGTACAGTTTTATACCTTTGACTAGATGAAGATAGGGATCTCATTCCAGGTCCATGGGTCGTTGAATCTGAGTCCAATGTCCAATCCGCTGATTTGTTTGATCTCATCTTCTGTCAGCTCAAAGTCATTGATTTGAAGGTTTTGGATCAACCTCTCTTTCTTGTTAGACTTTGGAATGACAAGAAGTCCACGTTGGGTACACCATCTAAGGAGAACCTTTGCTGGTGACACCTTATGTGTTTCAGCAATGCTCAGAATTTTCTTGTGCTGAAAAAGTCCAGCGGTTTTCTTGGCTGCTGGGTGGTCGAGTTCAAGGAATGATTGAGGACCAAAGGTTGAGTAAGAGGTAATAGCGATATCTTGTGCCTTGACGTACTTGAGTAATCTCTCCTGAACTAGATATGGATGGTGCTCAATTTGAAGCAACTGAGGCTTGATCTTACATGATCTCAGTAGATCTTGGATCAAAGCACCAGAAAAGTTGGAGATACCAATGGACTTGACAAGTCCTTCATTGACCAACTGTTCCATTGCGCCCCAGGTGGCTGCTAGAGGAACATCTTCGAACTCCCAGCCGTTCTTGCCACAGCAGAATCCTGGTGGGTACTTCTCTTCAAAAGGAACAAACTTTTGTGCAATTGGGAAGTGGATGTAAAAAATGTCCAAGTAATCGAGGTTCAAATCAGAAAGGACTTTTTGAAGAGCTGGTTTGACATTTTTTGGATCATGGTAGTTGTTCCATAGCTTGGAGACAATGACCAAATCTTCTCTTTTAACAAGACCGTCTTCAATGGCTTTTGCAACACCTTGTCCAACCTCTTTCTCGTTACCGTAGTCCATGGCACCGTCGAAAAGACGGTATCCGACCTTGATGGCCTCGTAGATTTGCTCTGCACAGGTCTCACGGTCAACCTTCCAACAGCCGAAACCAATTTGAGGGATCTTGACGCCGTTGTTAAGTGTGATGCAGTCAGACATTGTAATAGTGTGTTTTCTTTAGGTTTCACCTTCGAATTGATATAAATTGCGAAGAAAATGAAAGCAAACTAGTGAGATCGCTTTAAATACCCCAATTTTCTTACTCACAGTTAGGTCATTAGTGCGAAAATCAAAGTCGCTGAATGTCGGCCATTCCGATATTTTCAAGATGAAGGTCGTAACGAACTGACGAGCGAATGTTCAAAATTTGCCAATTTTGCAAATGACTCTATATATCAGAAAAACACAGCCACTAAACTAGAAGCTTTCAAGGGATCTATCTGATGCTGCCCAACTGACGGTGTTTTGTCAATGCCTAAGGAAAAAAGAAGCCGCAATGGATGCCAGGTGTGCAAGAAGCGCAGGGTCAAGTGTGATGGTATGTTTCAGTAACGTTATCATGATTTAGCAACTCTCACTAACCATTTACGATAAGAAACACATCCTGTTTGTTACAGATGTTCTCGGTCAGGTCTGAACTGTGTATATGGAGTGCAAGCCCTATGGGAAGATGACGCTCTTAAACGAGGAATAGTCTTTGGAAGGTCGAAAACGTACAAAAGAATTCAAAAGCAGCAGTGCACAGGGCCAGATAAAAAAGTTCACGATTCCGAGCAGGAACTAAACGATGAGGAAAACGAAAAGACTCTAAGCCAGCGAGTTGCCAGTGAACCTATTCCCTGGGTCAACCTGGAGAATAGTACATTGTTCATCAACCTAAACGTTAAAGATTTTGGGAACTTTTATATTGATACATCCCACGAAAAGATTTCTGTCTCAACTGCAGCTACCACGTTGAGCAAACAGTCCGATTATGATCCACCAATGAAATATTCTTTGGAAGAAGAAGCTTTGTCACTGTTTGATCCTGATCATGCTTTTTTGGTTACCGGTTTCCAAGATATTGACCAGCTATTTAAACATTCACTTACATCGTTGTCTCCATCTTCTTTCAATGAAAGCTCGTTCCGTCCCACCGTGAAACCAGCCTTGAGTGCTCTGGAGCACCAAGAACGTGAGCTCTTGTCATACTTTATTAATTCGATATGTCCTGTTTGCGTATGCTACCCGAGAAATAATGAACTGCAGGTTTTAGCAGCCCATCCTCTTGAGACGATTGACAAGTTTAAGGCCATAGTGAATCCCCAGACCAACCCTTACCTATACCTTATAGTTCCACTAATAGCGGAGTCTCAAATGGTACTGGACTCCATACTGGCTGCAAGTGCTCATCAGCTATTTCTTTTAGGAAAACGAGAATATAGAGCTATTTCCAACTCGTATACCGCAAAGATATTGAAGAGTTTACCTGCCGAAATAGAAAGCAAGGAAAATAGAGATGCTGTTCTTGCGACGATCATCATGCTCTGTTTCAAAGAGATTTCTTCGAATTGTGGGACAGGAGCATTATGGATTATGCATTTGGAACAAGCAAAAGAGCTTTTGAAAGAATCTCAAACTTGTCAAAACGAAAGCCCCCTGTGCAAGTTTTTTACTAGATACTTTATTTCTCACGAAGTCATGGGAGAAACTGCCTGGGTAGATGAAGTGGACGTTGGCGAAGGAACATTGAATCTCCCTAAACTTCCAAAACCTATATTTGACGATCCACATTTGGAAACTTTGAGAAATGACGGTGATACCAGGATAGATTTTGTACTCGGATGCAGTGCGTACTTAATTTCCATTATTCACAGAATTTCGATGTTGGGCAAGTGCTACGAGGATTTGATGCTTGAGTATTTTTCTGACAAAAGATCTGACATTGAGTCTGAAGTCCTTATGCGGAGAGATCATTTGGAGAGGGAGATTCAGGAATTGGTTCAACAGTTTCCAGATTCTTCCGAGATTAATACTGAGGATATGCATTACATTGAGACGATTGCTGAGATCAAACGGTTAACTGCGCTGGTCTATCTATTTGCTAGAATTGAGTTGGAGACTGTGTACCAGCAGAAAGAGAAAGTGCCCAAGTCATTCCACAGCCGTTGGAGTGACGCTCAAGGAACTACCAAAAGGATAATCAGTCTATTAAAGTCATTACCAGATATATATATGTCTTTGCTATGGCCTTTATTTGTTATTGGGATTGTGTCTGCTGAAGCAGACGAAGACAAATGGTTTGTTCTAAACTCTTTGAACAAGCTTTTAAGAACCAGAGAGCTGGGAAGTGTGAGGGCAGCCCGAGCAGTTGTCATCAGTGTTTGGAAGGAAAAAGATTTAGGCTCTTCAAAGATGAGATGGAAAGATATGGTTAGAGATAAAGCAAATACTATAAGTCTTGCTTAATATATTCACGATTTTGCATCTGTCCAATTACTCACTTCAGCTAGATCCTTAACCGCATTCGATCCTCCAAATCGTCCCTGTAAAGCGTAAACATCTCTATCTTTTGCTGTTTCTGGTCTCCATCTCCATGCATTGCGGTGATTCTCTTCCAGTCCGCTTTCGCCTTTTAGAACCAACTCCGAGATATAGCACCCTATTATAGGCATGTATTTAAAACCCTGTCCAGAGTCTCCTGTACCGAGAATTAATCCTTCGTAGTCTGGATGCTCAGAAATCAAAAAGTGGCGATCCGGAGTATCGGTACACCAGCAAATTTTGGCAACTTCAAATGGCCGAGAAGCCAACGACGGGAATATCTGTTTCAGGAACCCTCTCATCTGTTTTTCTGCTTCAACTGGTATCTCGTTCCTGTGAAGTGGAGTAGAGACATTATCAGTACCATCTCCATTAATATACCCTGGAAACTCATTGCAAAATTTGAGCTCATTATTCTCGTTTGGCTCGAAAAGGAAACCTTCATCAATGTTCAAGACTACTGGTGAGTCTTTGAGTGAACACGCCTCTTCGTCAGAAAGTTTAATGTGACCGACCGTCCAGCACTTAGCAAGCAACTGACCATGATAGTTAAGCAACTTGATTGAATGTGCGCCAGCACAGATGACAATCCGGTCAGCTTTTATAATCTCTCCTGTCCAAGTGCGAACACCTACACACTTCTTTGACTCGAACAGAAGCTCTTCTGCCGCTCCCACAACAAACTTGGCTCCCAGTTTCTTACATTCTTCCGCGGTATTCTTGAGGGCTAAAGCAGCAAAAGTCCAACCACATTTTGATTTTTGCCAGTAGCCCTTCCAGTCCTTGAACCTGGATTGCAAACTCAAGGCATCCATTTGTGCGTTCATATCACCAAAACGCACCAATTTTGAGAACTCTTCTGGTGTGTTTAGCGGTTCGACGTCTTCTTTTGCGTTCTGTAACCTCGTAAGTCGCTGCTTAATTTCTTCGACTGCTTCTTTACCTGTGGCTCCATACACGATTCCAACCTCGTGGAATGCCGGTTTGAACACCGGATCATTTCTCCACATATCCAAAGATTTAAGAGCAAGATCTGAGTGAAACTTGTCACTAACAGTTGATTGAAAGATTTTATTCACGTCATTTCCTGCAGAAATTGGAGATGGAACAGGGTATGGATCTAGCAATGTGACGTCTCTATGGCCCTTGCGCAACAGCTGAAGTGCTGTAGAAAGACCAAAGGTACCGGCACCCACGATAAGAATTGAAGCATCTGGATCAGTCATTTGGAAAAGCTTAAGTTTTTAGAGATATTTTGTAGATCTTGAATTAATTTCTCTTGATTTTTTAGTCAATTTCAACGTGACAAGAAATAGGCCAGATTACCAGCTCAGATGGTATTTTATAAGAACCTGTTTGGACAATTATGGTCACACTATTCCTACATGTATAACTTCACCATTCCATCCACTATCTATTTACATATCTCCTAAGATCGGATAATGGTGCAGATCTGTAGGAAATTTCAAGGCAGCTCGAGACGAGCGGTCTGAAAATTTGAAAGCCATTTCGCAAACTCTGATGCTCCGGCATTACAGCAGAAAGAAGAGTTATGTTATCTGCTACCACATCAAACATAAAGAAAAGGAAATATTCATCAATTTACTAGATCAAGTGTTATAGAGAGAGAGATTTATTTTATCTACCTTATCAAGTATTATAGAAAAAGTGTTTCTGCTTCATGTCGGTGAGATCAAGCATTTTTTCTTCCTCGACAATTATAATCGACTCCTCAACCTCCAACACAGGGTCAGCGATCTGACGCTTCTTGCGGTTCAAGATCTCACAAACACCCCAGTACACAAGGGACAGCAAAATACAAGCACAGTAGGCAACAATCATGGAGATGAAACCAATGGTGTACTTTGGAGCTTGGTTGCTTCTGAAATTCTGGGTTCCTGTGACAGCGCCTCCACAGTAGCCTAAGTAGTTAAATGCGTAGGTAACGGTTTTCTTGGTACTACCTGCTGTGTTTGCTTGGACACAGGACATCATAACCACGTAGGAAGCAAAGTAGAAGTACATTAGGTAGAGTCCAAAAAGCTGTGGTCCAACATTGGTTTGATCAACAGCATACAGAATGATTGCACCTGCTAATGGGGGAAGCAATGATATCACAGACACTACGCAACGTCTGTTCGTCCAGCGAGCAGCAATCCAGGTGAAAAAGAATGTACTGAGCGAAGCAATGATACCTGTTGGGATACTCATCAATGAAGACTTCACTGCTGAGAAACCAAGATTATTGATAATGATTGTATTGTAAGTGCTCAAACCTCCGTTTGGAATGTTGATTCCGAAATTGAACAGCATAATCACATATACACGCACATCTTTGAATGCTTCCAAGACTTGGTCCCATTTCCAATCGTAATTTTCCACTCCGGTTGCATTTGCAACAACACGTTGAACCATAAAGTATTTTTCTCTATCGGTCAAGAATCTAGCATTGATAGGAGAGTCTGGAAGGTACCAAACGACGAAAAGGGACCAGACAAATGATATAGAACCGACAAGAATGTAGATGTATTTCCAAGTAGGGATTTGGCTACCGAAGGTTGAAGCTAACGCTGCCAAAGCTCCGTTTATAACGGAAGACCCAAAGAAGAACACAAAAGCGGTACGGTGTGGAGATTCTTTTTTCAAGTAAAAACCAGCAACCATAAGTGAGCATCCAGGTACAATAGCACATTCAAAAACACCCATGATAAATCTAATAGCAGCCAGCCCAGCAAAGTTGTGGCAAGCACAAAGCAAGAGGGTACATGTCGACCAAGAAAGGGAGCAGATTGCAATAACTTTTCCGATTCTGAATCTTTGTAGCATGTAAGTCATAGGCCACATTCCAACCAAAGAACCAATAAACAAAATTGAACCAAGCCAAGAATATTGTTGTCCGTGCAAGTTTGTGTCAGTCTTCAAACCGAAAATAGCGGCAGTACTCAAAGAAACTTTATCAACGGCGCCCATAGTAGCAGTAAAGAAAAGAATAGGCAGTAAGATGAAATCAGTTTTTCTGATTACTTTCCTTTGTTCTTCCTCAGTCATATCGGCATACTTTCCCTTGTTTTCATGCAAAAACTGGAAAGCCTTATCTGGGTGAATGTCAGTCTCGTTGCTAACATTTTTCACACTAGTATCAAGAGGAATTTCTTTCTCAGGTAAATCGATTGAACTCATTATGAAGTATGATCAAACGATATTTGAGCTTGTTTGAATGGATCCCTATCATTCCTCAAGCAGAAATGAAGAAGGAGATTCTTCTAATAAATACTTGTGACTTATTTATAATTGTTTATCAGTGACTATCAGACAATAACTCCCCGGATCTGAAGAAACAGCGATAATAAACGTTTGCTGTTGCAGCAGCTCGTCTCGAACTGCTTCGACAATGTTTACAAAAATCCGGGGATTTGATAACTGAATTTTTTTCAGTTTCGTTCGTCTCGAACTGCCCGTTCTTAAATTCATGTTTTTCGAATCTCACTCATATCTTATAAATATAAGATAATCCTGTTCAGGAAATTGTGGATCGGTATCTGAATTATGAATCTAAAGGTGTGAAAAATAACGAGCAGAATGACTGTGAAAGAAGGAGGAATCACCATTGCTATTGACCGTGGTGGAACCTTCACAGATGTGATCTACAGACATGGTAAACAGGAGGGATCATTCAAACTGTTGTCTGTGGATCCATCTAATTATAAGGATGCTAACATTGAGAGTATCAGAAGAGTTCTAGAGAACGTTTCTGGTAAAAGTATTCCTAGAGGTCAGCTGCTAAATACTTCCTCTATTTCGTCTATCAGACTCGGAACCACTGTGGCCACCAATGCTCTGCTTGAACGTAAAGGATCTAGATGTGCTCTTGTTACGACCCAGGGTGTGAAAGATTTGTTACACATTGGTGATCAATCACGGCCAGACTTATTCGCACTGAACATCGTGAAACCAGGTGTGCTGTTCGAAAAGGTTGTTGAAGCTGATGAGCGTGTGACAATGCCAGCTTTCCTAGTGGATCCGACCGGATATGATGCTCGTGATTTACTAGATGGTGAGAAATTCGTGGAAGGAGAAACTCACGAAGTTTTCGAAATAGTCAAACCCCTTGATACAGAAAAATTGACTGCAGACTTGAAACAGCTTAAAGAACAAGGTATTGATTCTGTTGCTGTTGTGTTTATTCATGGTTACAACTTCCAAGTTCATGAGAAGAAAGCAGGTCAGATCGCACGCGATCTAGGTTTCAAAAACGTCTCCTTATCTCACGAACTCCTTCCTGTCATCAAAACCTTGCCTAGAGGACAGTCTACTGTGGTTGACGCATACTTGACACCAATTGTTAAAGATTACATAGATAGTTTTCTCAGTGGGTTTGAGCCTGGCTTTGAAAAGCACACCCGAGTTGAGTTCATGCAATCTGATGGAGGACTGTGCTCCTGGAGAAATTTCTCTGGGTTACGATCGCTACTGTCTGGACCTGCTGGTGGTGTTGTTGGAGAGGCTAAAACTTGTTATGACTCAGAAAACAAAATACCAGTTATTGGATTCGATATGGGTGGAACTTCTACCGATGTCTCTAGATACCCGGGCCAGTTTGAGTTTTCGTTTGAATCAATCACCGCTGGAATTAAAATTGCCGCTCCTCAGCTTGACATCAACACTGTTGCTGCTGGTGGTGGTTCGATATTGGTCTATTTGAATGGAACCTTCAAGGTTGGTCCGGAATCTGCTTCTGCTCATCCAGGTCCCGCGTGTTATAGAAAAGGTGGTCCATTGACCGTGACTGATGCCAACTTGTTCACCGGTCGTATTCTTCCTAAGTATTTCCCTAAGATTTTTGGTCAAGGAGAGGACGAACCTTTGGATTACGAAGTGACCAAACATAAGTTTCAAGAGTTAGCCAAGGTGATTAACAGAGAAAACCCAGGTTTTGCAAAATCTGCTCATGAAATTGCCCTTGGTTTTTTGAAGGTTGCCAACTACCAAATGGCCAAGCCTATCAGGGAACTCACTGAAGCTAAAGGTCATGATGCATCAGCTCATTCTTTAGCTTCCTTCGGAGGAGCTGGTGGCCAGCACGCTGCTTCTATTGCAAAAATTTTGAAAATCAAAAAGGTGCTTATTCACAAACACTCTTCGATTCTTTCTGCGTACGGTATCTCTCTTGCAGATGTTGTAAACGAGCAACAGGAACCATGTGCTAAGGTGTATTCAGAGTCTTCTCGTGACGAACTGCTAGAAAGATGTACTGTACTCGAAGCCAAAGGCCGCAATGAGTTGAAGTTGCAAGGCATCGATGAATCTACAATTTCGTCCACTATCTATATGAACATGGGATACAAAGGTTCAGATACCAAAATTATGGTTGTGAGACCAAAAGATAATGATTTCTTGAGTTCGTTCTACGAAATTCACGAGCGTGAATTTGCTTTTAACGACCCTGAGAAGCCAGTGCTGGTCTCTGATATTAGAGTTAGAAGCACAGGAAACACATTGACCGAACAATCAGAAAGATCACCTTATAAGGACTTTGAGAACATTGAGAAGACACTTGTTCTTCCTGGAATTGAAGAAGAAGTTACTCCAATTGTTTTCGATGAAGGTGTTTTGGAGTCTAAAGTTTATCTTTTGAAAAACCTTTCACCAGGAACTATAATTCCAGGACCAGCATTGATTTTGGATGAAATGCAAACGTTGTTAGTGACTCCTGATGCCAAGGCTACCATTCTTCCACGTCATGTGGTTATGGATGTGAGCACTGAAGCGAAAAGTCAAGTTAGCACAGATTATGTTGATCCAATTCAACTGTCTGTGTTCAGCAATAGATTTATGTCTATTGCAGAAGATATGGCACGTACACTTCAGAAGATCTCTGTCAGTGCTAATATCAAAGAAAGACTCGATTTCTCGTGTGCCTTATTTGATAACGAAGGAAACCTCACAGCTAATGCTCCTAATGTACCTGTTCATTTGGGTTCCATGTCAAGTGCTGTCAGGTACCAGCTTGACTATTGGAAAGATGACTTGCATGAGGGAGATATCCTGTGTACGAATTCTCCTAGTGTTGGTGGTACTCACTTGCCAGATATTACTATAATTTCTCCTGTGTTTTATGAAGGTAAGATACAGTTTGTGGTGGCTGCAAGAGCGCATCATTCGGAAATTGGAGGATCAGCTCCAGGTTCTTCTTCATCTTACGCAAGAGAAATATATGAAGAAGGTGTCAATATTGAGACTTGGAAGATTGTTGAGAAAGGTAAATTCGACTATGAAGGTCTCGATTATCACTTTAATCAGGCTCCACGTAAGTATGGAGTTTCTGGAACAAGAAACATTGATGATAACGTTTCTGATTTGAAGGCCCAAATTGCTTCTAATCAGAGAGGTATTAATTTGTTGAAAGAGTTGTTCAACGAATATGGTAGTGAAGCCGTTTTGTTTTACATGAGAAATGTGAAGAAAACAGCCGAGATTGGTGTAAGAAACTTCCTCAAGACCTTTGCTCAAAAGAATTCTGAAAGATTACCTTTGAAAGCGGAAGATTTCTTAGATGATGGAACGAAAGTTCAAGTTACTGTTGAAATCGATGAAAAAGATGGGTCTGCTGTGTTTGATTTCACTGGTACCTCTCTCGAGTCATACAGTAATTTGAACGCACCAAAATCTGTCACTGCTTCTGCAGTGATCTATGTTCTCAGATGTCTAGTCAATCTAGAGATTCCTTTGAATCAAGGATGTCTAGATCCATGTACTTTGATCATCCCAGAGAATTCTCTCATCAATCCAAGTCGTTTTGCCGCTGTCTGCGCCGGAAACGGAATGACCTCCCAGAGAGTTACCGATTGTCTATTTAAGGCCTTTGGAATTACGTCAGCAACTGGTGGCTGCATGAACGGTTTGAACTTTGGATCAGGTGGCGAAAACGAACACGGTGAATTGATCAAAGGTTTCGGATACACAGAGACTATTGGACAAGGGAATTGTGCTGGTGTGATCGAGAAAGATGGAGTGAGAACTGGATTCCACGGATTTTCGGGAACCCAAACTAATATGACTAACACCAAAATCACAGACCCTGAAATTTTGGAACAGAGATATCCATGTCTACTGAAACAATACTGTATAAGAGAAAACAGTGGAGGACGTGGTAAATGGAATGGAGGGAATGGATTGATCAGAGAGATCGAGTTCAGATCTCCTGTCCATGTTTCTTTGGTCACTCAAAGACGTGTGTTTTCGCCATGGGGTATCTATGGTGGAGAAGATGGTAAGAAGGGTGAGAATTACCTCGGCAGAAATCGTGGAAATGGAGTTATCCAGTGGATCCAACTTCCATCTCTAGCCGAGATCTCGATTCGTAAAGGTGACATTCTTAAGATCATGACTCCAGGTGGAGGAGGATTCGGAAAAGTGGATGACACGGACGGATTCTGGGGTATCAACACTGCAGGTTCCAAGACAACATTTAGACATGTTCCAGTCTCAAATGGAACGGTAGGAGCTATTCAGGACACTATCAATTCTTCCCAGTAAGTCCTCCAGTAAGAACTAATACCTTATACGTAGTTTAAGGATCTGGCCTTGACACTAACAAAAAAAACTTTTTTAACTATAGGAAAATAAAAGAGTCTGGAAATCAAACCCATTTTGTAAAGACTCCGGAAAGACTAAAGGGTAAAGGGTTTGTGGACCAAAGACTCTGGAAATCAAACCCTTTTGTTTCCCTTCGGTTTCGTGGCTGCGCACGACTTTTCTCAAACTCCAAAGAGTGAAGACTCTGGAATTCAAACCCATTTTGTACCCTTGTAAAGGAAAGGGTACCCTGGTTTCAAGTTTCTAGCGGAAACTTTCTAATTGAAATCCACCTCTACACCAATTTTTTTACCCACTTCTAAAAAAACACCAATCTCCACCCCTAACACCGTATACGTATTAAAGAAAAGGCAAAGGCTTTGTGGATCGTTCTAATTTTGTAGCCTTGTGTAAAGAAAAGAATACAGTGGACCCAATGTAGACTCTACACCCGACCCAATGTCAACTATACAGTGGACCCAATGTTCGAATCGGGTCAAAGACGGTCTATACCATTTCGCGATGCAACGTCAAGTGGCCGTTTATACCCCGGACGGCTTTTTCCAGTATCTAGATCGCGCCAAGGAGAGTGAAGATGCAGGTCGG
>JAJLSV010000049.1:0-105145 GCA_030567775.1 Ogataea nemodendra
AAGACATACGTGATCGGTTGACATTACATGAGTCTTCTGATGCAGAACCTAATGCAGTTCCTGATTCAACCGCTTCGGCCCCTGGTATCACGTGACCTGCTCCCAGTTGAAAAATCGTTGTTGCCTCTGATACGCAGACATTCCATGACTTCTTTGTCATCTCATTCTTCAAAGTATATGCCCAAGAAGCCTAGTGTTGTTCATCCCGACGAGTCTGCTGCGTCTCTTCCATCGGTTTCTTCCAAGTCTACTGATGTTATTCTTGAACCTGACTCTCATTTTGCTGGGACTGCCACCGCTAAAGATTCATCTTTACCGAACACTGTTCAGGCAGCCCTTAACTCTCCTGAGTCTGTTCAATGGAAACAAGCTTTACAAGCTGAGATCAATTCTCAAGAAGAAAATCAAACCTGGTCTCTGGTTGATCTTCCTACGGGTCGTAGAGCTATTGGATGTCGATGGGTCTTCACTCGTAAGAATTCCAATAACCAGGTTCTTCACAAAGCTAGACTTGTTGCTCAAGGTTTTCAACAAGTTTCCGGTATTGACTATACTGAGATTTTTAGTCCAGTTGTACGATATGAAACAATTTGAATCCTACTGGCATTGGCTGCTCAATTTGAACTCCATATTCACCAGATGGATGTTACCACGGCTTTTCTTCATGGAGACCTTTCTGAAAAACTCTATATGCAGCAGCCTCCTGGCTTTGTCCAGAAAGGATCTGAACAGAAGGTTTGTCGCTTACAAAAGAGTCTTTATGGCGGCCTTACACAGGCCCCCTTGTGCTGGAACAATAAAATTGCCTCGGTGCTAGAGAAAGCTGGATTTATCAAAGCTCCCTCAGAGTATGGTCTGTATGTTTATACTGGCTCAAACCAAACCATGGTTTTTATTGCTTTCTACGTGGACGATCTTCTTATCCTATCCCCGGATCTTAATCTGATTAACTACGCCAAACGTACCTTATCAGTTACTTTCAAAATGAAAGATCTTGGCTCTGTTACTAAGTTTCTAGGTATGGATATACTTCACAAACTTGGTAGGATTTGTTTATCCTTACATACTTACCTACATCAAGTTCATAAAGATTATGGAATGGAAGATTGCAACTCTGTTACTGTTCCTCTTCCATCCTCGATCCTGGGGTGGTTTCTCCAACGCTTTCCTCGAACAATACTACCCTGTTTCGCAGCATGGTAGGGAAATTGATATTTGCTGCGAATACAGCTCGTCCGGATATAGTTTACGCAGTGTCATATTTAAGCAGATTCTTGAAAGAACCTCAAGAGCATCATTTGAAAGCTGCCAAGCATGTTCTCAGATATCTCAAAGGTACTCTAGACATTTCATTAACTTATTTAAAATCTGAGAGTGCACAGTTGTTAGGATATTCTGATGCAGATTGGGCAGGTTCGGAAGCAGACAGACGATCCTCCTCGGGTTTCATTTTCTACTTATCAGGAGCTCCTATTACGTGGAGATCAAAGAAACAACTTGTGGTGGCTCTCTCAACAACAGAAGCTGAGATTATTTCGTTATCTGATGCTGTTAAAGAATTGAGATGGCTTCTTCAATTATTTAGTCAACTGCAGATCAAACTCTCCAAGACTCCTGTGATCTTAGAGGATAATACTAGTTGTATTGAGCTAGCTTGGCTTCAGGGCTCATACATAACCTGTTGATATTTTAATTTCTTGGTCTTATATAAGTCAGGTTCAATGCTCATATTTTCCATGTTGTTCATAGTGAGTTTGGTTAGATAATCTTATTTAGTATAAAGAATAAATAATATTTTCCTCACTTGTATATGAAATTATATAAAGTGATATAAGGGGGAAAGTCTACCCCTTATTTATAATAATAAAACCAAGCCATATTGGTTTTATTATTATTAATAGAGACAGGTGGCTGGTTGTTATCAGAAATCAGTCATGTCACCAGGTAGTAACAAGATTCCTAAATAGGAAAAAAGTAAACAAGATACGAAATCTTATCTAGTGAAGTTGAGATATACTTCCAACAAGTGATATAAGGAGAAGAAATTCACCCCTTATTTATAGTAATAAAACTAAGTAATAAAACTAAGATGGCTAGTTTTCAATGTTATTATTCATAAAAAAAAGGAGGCTCAGCTTCTGATAGCTAAGCCATGTAACCAATATGAGATACGAAATCATATCTCAAAAATCAACTTTTCAGTTGAGAAATAAATCTGTTCTCAACAAGTCTGGGTAACTATCCTTTGAAAATATGAATCGGATAGTTATATGAACGAAATCATCGGCACCGATTAGTTCATATTAAACCTGTTTGACTGCAGTTAGTTCAACTACTTATGTAGGCGTTAACCCTAAGACTGGTTACGAGTATAACTAATTCGGTTAATATACGATGATTTTTCCCTATACTTTATACCAATATACTCTACTCCATATATGACTTGGAATATAAGAGGAAAATATATTTTATTTTAAACATTATTCAAATTTAGTATTATAGATTACCAATGAAGAATTAGTCAGCCTCGATAATATTAAATGAGAATAGAAAAATCTTTTCATTAATAACATAGATATTGTGAATTGTGATACATAGAAATATTCGAGGATGAAACAGAAAATATAATACTTTTTTAATCCCAAACTTCCACAATCTTTTCACTGAATTTGTATTTATTGGACTAGAACATATATGACTTTCTAGTAACTTTTTATAATTGTGGGTTAATAGTCTAGTGGTATGATTCCTGCTTTGGGTGCAGGAGGTCCTGGGTTCAATTCCCAGTTGACCCCAATTTTTTGCACATTCTTATTGGGGAATTTTTTAAATTCGCCACCTTCTCTTCTCTTTTGTTTTTATTTTTGTTTTTATTTATACTTTTTCTTGTAAGGGCCTTCTTTAACAAGAATTGTAACTAATTAATTCACTTAGCAACTTGCTATATCTATTTCTACGACTATATAATGACAATGATATCCTTTTCCAAGAAAGGGCTGGTTGAATCGTTTGTTAGACTTAGTACTCAGTCTCAACGCCCTTTCTCTTGGACGTCCTCGGCTTTGAAAGCCTCTCCAAAGACTGCTAAGAAGACAAAAAAACCAAAGAGTCCAAAACAGGCAGCAAAACCAAAAGCAGTCGGAAGTCCTTATACGTTCTTCATAAAGGATAAATATGCTACTCTTCCAAGCACTGGTGAAAAGAAGGACGTAATCGCATTGACCAAAGTATTTGCAGAGGAATGGAAATCGTCAGCTGAAACCAGATCAAAATACGAGAAAGTTTTTGAAAGTGCTAATGCTCAATATTTCAGGGATCTTGAAGCTTGGAAGACGAAGTATCCACCTAAACTCAGTGGATGGGTGAAATTTTACCAAGCCAATTTCAACAAATCCAAGGCTTCATCCTTACAGGATTGTGCTGAGCAGATGAAAGATATTTCACTCCTGTGGAGAGCATTAACTGCCGAAGAGAAAAAGTTATGGGCTACTAAGTGATGCAAGCAATTGATGTGATCATAAAGGTGGTAAACTATAGGTGATAGGTGATATTTTTGACTCACCTGTTACTGACACAGCTTAGAATCAATGGCAACAATTGGAAGAATCACGATCCGTCATTTCTTTGCTTTCAGCTCTGTAATCAGATATATACTTAGTGCTTGGTTTAAGATCTAAAGTTTAGTCTTCTGTATTTGCTTGGTTGATTTTTATCATATGAAATGAATTTTTGTATTTTCTACAAATAACTTTTTGAGGTTATATTAGGGATTAACGAACATTATATTTCTGGTATTGCTAATCGTGGCCAGCTCCTGATTTAAGGAATCTAGATTAGTATGACTATATGAGTTTCATTGAAAACTAATTAAAAGCGCCCCTAGCCTCTTACTTTTAGCTTGACAAAGCAAACCCATATAATTCAAGCTCTAAATAAGTAAACGATATCCTCCTATAGTCTGAACATTAGAGAACTGAGGAAAAGATAGTTGATATAAATAAAGATTATTATTTCCCTTGGGAAAGATCAGAAAAAGCCTATTTCTTCTAACGTTATTTCAAAACTCTGCTTCTGTCACCGGAAGCCTATTCATCTCACTTTAAAAAATACAAATGCATCTCTTTTATTTCAATCTTTTACACCTGACACGAACTGAATGTCACGCATTGTTCGGCTATGTTAGAACGCTATTCCTCTGTCAAAAGGTCCTATTCAACAGTGTGATTGTTCAAGACGCGTCAGAAGCCTTGTCATAAAGCATAGTATTCCAAATCTGGAAAAATATTGATGCGTCTAAAGAATACGTCTATAGTCGCATTATAAGCAGGAGTGACGTCGATCCAATAAGTTCCTTATCAACTCTTTAGAGCCTGAAATTATCTCATCACCAGTTAGTAATTATAGGACAATCAAGTTGCTGTTCTTTTTAAAAGAAACATATTTCAAGGATAGACAGCAGAATCCATTATTGATCTCGTCGGTGCTGACAATAAAAATGAATTTCTCTTCTCTGATCTACTTTTGCTTTGTGTTGTTTGTTGCTTCTTCGGCAGCTGAATTGCCACAAGACCCCGAGTTAACACACACCGTCATTTTTGAAATAGAACAAGATGATAAGATTTTAGGAAATTTGACTTTGGGACTATTTGGTACTATTGCTCCTAAGACAGTTAAGAACTTTTATGAGTTATCCAAAGAGAAATACAAGGGCACCATATTCCATCGGGTAATTCCCGAGTTTATGATCCAGGGTGGTGATTTTGAGAATGCTGATGGCACTGGTGGTCATTCTATATACGGAAAAGAACGAGGATCAATGCCGGATGAAACTTTTGAAATGCTACATGACAGACCTGGTAGATTAGCAATGGCGAATGGTGGGCCTAATTCCGGGGGTTCCCAGTTCTATATAACATCAGTTGTCACTAGCTGGCTTGATGGTCACTATGTAGTTTTTGGCCAATTGAAAGACGGTCTAGAGCTGGTCAAAGGTGTTGAAAAATCTAAATGTGAGCACGAAAGACCTCTTGTTGATGTGAGAATTAGAGAGGTTTACACGTCTTCCCTTTCGAATGCTGAAGACAATGTACAACAAGAGGACAAGTCTCCGAATTTACTACAGAGTGAAAAGATTGACGACAAAGATACGGATAATTCAAAGGAGCCAACTGACGATAAAGATGCGGATAAATCCAGCAAAGAAAAAGAAGAGCCAAAAACTAGTACACATGACAAAACGGAACCAACCGATTCTGGATCGGGTAATGAGTCGTCTCCTGAAGATAGGAAGAAACTATTTGATTCTGACAAGCATGCTCATCTAGCGTTGATTGCTTTGCTTTTTGGTGTTCTTGTGTGTGTCTATGCTGGAGTTAAGTATAAGAACAAAATTCTATTTGCTGTTAGGGGTCCAAGATACCGTAGACTCTAAATGGTCTGTCATCTAGGGTATTTTATATTTCGTTATTCATGGATTTAGATTGAATTAATATCTGTGTGTGATATTTCGAGATTGACATTCTAATTTTGATAGTTTTCATAAACAAATAATTTTGGCTCGGTGATAATTACACTATCCAGATGACTCTTCAAAGTATTGATGTCTAGTGCTTCAAAGGACCTTTTAAGAAAGATTAAATAATGAAAGGGGTCATTGATGATATCCCTGAATAGTCGAATTAATTTTCTTTTACTGATTCCAGTGAACCCTTCAATCACATTTATCTTCATCCACTGACGGTTGACTAGATCTGGTAATTGTTTATTGTCAAATGTATTGTCGATGTCGATTTCTGTAACAACATAATCGAAGGAGTACCATATCTGGTAATTGTTCTCTCTAAGCAACAATTCATCCTCAGTCTTATCATATTTAACCTTAATTTCTAAATCGTCATTTAGTTTACCAAACAACGAAACCCCAGTCATGCAAGCGGGAACATCAAAATGAATTGTAATCGAATTAATAAAAGGATTAGTAGTCTGAACACCGTAGACTCTTTCATTAATATAACATAGAGCATTTCCTCCGGGATAATTGAAGCTTGAAGCATATGCGAAAAAAATACCCATTAACAAATTTAATAAACAAAAGGTACAGCATATTAAAGTGATAAGCTTCGATCTAAACGAAGGATGAAGTGTAATTTTTGAAACGGTGGTTGCCGCTGCCATAGTTATCCCGGGAACAGAATAAATAATGAATCTCCACTCCTTATGTGGCTGTAGAGACATGAAAAAAATAAACAGAATGGAGGTTATAGACACTGATTGGATTGTTTTCACTTTGTAATTAACCATATCAATAAAAAACCCAGGAATAGCCAAGATTGGTACAATTGGAACCATAAATAGCTTGAACAGATATTTTGTGAAGTATGAATATATTGGCTCAGTTCCCCAATTTTTGGATTTACCTTGAAGAACGTTGTATACAAAAGATTCCAGTTCTGGTAAGGATCTCTCTCCCCAGAAATAAGAGTCTATGTAGAAACTTGAAACAGAACCAATAATGACTCCAATTGCGGCATGTGACACTGCTGAAGTTATATTTGTTTGTTTTTGGTATAAACAGACAAACAACAATATTGATGAAAAAAATAATACTTCAGCTCTAAAAACGATACCAACAAAGTACAATAGAGTAAAGGCTAGATCAACATCTCCTAGTACCGCTTTCGAAAGGGCAATATTAACTATCGGTAGAGCAAGAAAGTTAGGTAACGTTCTGGAAGCATAATAAACTAAATGGAATTGAGAATATTGCAAAAGAGAAAACCATGTCCCCATTGTTAAAGTTGTCTTGTTACAAGCAATTGCAAGTGAATTCTTTAGCTTAATCATCGCGACTCCATTTAGCAAACCAATCAGAAGTCTAGCAGATGTCTGAATATCCAGATCGGTAATCTTGTAGATCAGGAGAGAGTCTGGGAGCATTTCCGAAACTATTCCGATGTATCGGAGAAACGGTCTCAGAAAAGAAGCAATCAAAACTGGACCTACGAATGTTCTCTTAACTGCTCCAGGGAATTCATTATGATCATACGAGGATAAATCATCAAGCCCATACTCAATGATATCATGTATTGCTTGCAAATTAAAGGATTCTTCTACTTTTGTGAAAGGGGACACCAGAAGGTGGTATATGATTGCCACAAGGAAAATTAGATCCAAGAATAGCGAGAGTTGGTTGTAGTTTCGGCTCATCACAATTTCTCTGTCTGTTCATAGATTAATGGATCATTCATCAGTAATTTATCACAAACTATTCTAGAAGCACTCAATCACTAGGTAGACAGACTCCGCCATCTAAGAAGTGAACATGTGCTCTAATTATCAAATGTTTCTCTAATTTTGTTTTCGTTTGTCAGATATTTTGCGACCCTGTTTAAACGGGATAACAAATCGAAAAACAAATCAAAATAAAATGGAGACAGAAAGAAGTCTTGATATATATCTAAGATTTAAACTGAGGTTTCGGGTAAATAGTATAAAATATCTCAAAAGACAATCCTAAAGCGATAGTAATGAGCACTGAAGATGATTATCTAATTCCCGAATTGGTTACAGAGGAGACAGAACCAATTAAGTTAGTTAAAAATCCACTTGCTGAAAAATATAGGCAAGAGGCTGGATTGAAAGAGGCGAAAGTAGACAAGAAGGTTCCTGTTACAATTGTAACTGGATATTTAGGATCTGGAAAATCTACTCTGCTAGATTATATTTCCAAAAACGGAGGCCGAAGATTAGCAGTTATACTCAATGAGTTTGGAGATTCTACCGAAATAGAGAAATCTCTGACCATTAAAGATGATGACGAAAGCTCGTATGAGGAGTGGCTTGATCTGGGGAATGGGTGTCTATGCTGTTCTGTCAAGGATAATGGAGTCGCAGCAATAGAGAGACTGGTATCAAAAAGAAAAGGGTTTGATCATATCTTGTTGGAAACGACCGGCCTTGCTGATCCCTCTCCAATAGCTACTATGTTTTGGCTTGATGATGCCCTTTCTTCTAATGTCTATATTGATGGGATTATAACAGTTTTAGATTCTGAGAACACAGAAAAATGGTTGGATGATGTGGGAGGACATATTCATGGAGCAGATAACCAAACTACAGACTCAGAAATAACTATCGCACACTTGCAGATTGCAATGGCTGATGCAATATTACTGAACAAGATTGACAAGATAGAAGATGACGAAGAAAAGGTGAATAAAGTGATGACTAGAGTTAGAGGGATAAACGCAATTGCTCCTATTTATAAAACCAAGTTTGGAAATGTTGATCTGGATACAATTCTAGGTTTACATGCTTACGAGAATAGAGATTTCAAAACCAATTTCAATAACGATATCAGTTATCATGATCCTAAAATCACTACTGTTACTTTAAATTTCTCTAAGATTGACTCCAGAGGTTTTGACCGATTTGAAAGCTTTTTGCAAATTATATTATGGCAAGAAGAAGAAGACGAACATAATATTGAATTAGCGAATCAAAAGCATATGGATACGATGGAGATATATCGAGCTAAGGGTTTGATTTTTGTTGATGTTACATATAAAGTGATACAAGCCGTTCGGAAAACTTACGATGTAATCGATGGTCTTGATAATCTCGATCAACTGGAGTTACAGAATAGTAGGCTGGTTTTAATAGGCAAGAATTTGGTTCCTGATACTCTTAAGAAGTTATTCAGGGAAAAGGTGGGACTTTCTCTAATCGATTAATTTTTTGTTACCCCACATTAACATAGCAAACCTGGAAAATTTACTATGACAGAAAGCATGTGATACATAATATTTCGTAGGAACCAACTAATAATGTAATTCTTTTATATTTATGCCATCTTCTGTCATATCTTCTGAAGCAAGATCTTAACAGAAGAGAGAAATAAAGAAATAGTGAAATAGAGATGGAGATGAAATTCAAGAAGAACCTCAAGAATTTTAAAATCGTCAATTTAAGAAATGAAGTTATGGAATTAAAAATAAACAGACCTCAATTCTTCAATTCTTTTGATGAAGATACATGGTTAGAATATGAATCAATCTTGCTTGCAGTAGAAAATGATGACCACATAAAAGTGATTGTTATTGCAGGTTCCGGAGAGACGTTTTGTTCAGGACTGGACTTAAAATTTGCAGACAAAAAACTTCGTAATTTTGCTACTAAGGAAGAGTTCACGGAGTTTCTCAAGGTCTTTCAGAGGTGTGTCAGCACCCCTCTTAGGATCAACAAACCGACTATCGGAGTCATTCATGGAAAAAAGAACTTCGGATTAGCTTTAGATTTATTGTGTTGTTTTACTATCAGAATTTTTACGGCTGATGTGATTCTAAGTTTGAAGGAGATCCAACTAGGCCTTATTCCGGACATGGGTTTTTTGGAGAGAATGGCAAAACAATGCCCCAATATTTCACTTTTAACAAGACTAAGTCTCACAGGAGAGTCCTTTGGCTTGCCAGAAATCAAAGAGTTGGGCCTTGTATCCAACTCGGATGTCCTTGATGATTACCATAAAGCTCTTGGGAGAGCGCTTCAGTTAGCAACTCGTATCTCAAAGTTTCCGTCCTGGTGTATATGTGGAGTGAAAAATTCCGTTGAAGAAATCATCGAACACAATTTAGATATGAAGCAAGGCCTCGATAACGTGATTTCCCGAAATGTTCTAGGATTATGTGCGGAATCTTCTTTATCTGGAGTACTGAAAGCACGGTCTAAACTATGATTTTAAATGACTATCATTCGATGTGGCGATGCCTGAAACGTTTTAAGGTAATTCGGAAATTTGCGTAGTCGTCTAGGAGTCGATCGGTTAATACACGATCTATTATATACTGATAAGGTTACCGTTGCCAAAACATGCTAGATAGGAAACAGAAACTGGTATAGAATTCCAGCGTTGGATGGCTTAGATCTGAATGTGTCGTAATATTGAACTAGAACAAATGAATATATATATAAGGATTTCAAGTATATACAGATTGTTGTTTAATCAAAATATACACACCCTCTATTGATGGGCTCTTTTCTGACAATGATAATTGCAAAGGAGATGTTGTTGGACTCCAATATTAAGATAAGCATAGCTGTTTGTATAGCTTCAATAATATCAATTTACAAATATGTTCAATACCACACTTCTAGACGTGCCCAAGTGTCTTTATCCTTTTCTGGTAAGGGAAGAAAAGAGTTCAATCAGACAATCAGATCCCTTTATATTACTCCAGAGGACGTGAAAAATGGGTATAAATGCAGACCTTACATGCCATTGAGGTATCCATACAACCAGACGATGTCTTTGTGTAAATTGGATATGAACTTCTGGGGGATCATTAATCAAAGTTATTTGGAATTTCAAAATCAACGAACTGAACTTCTAGATAACTATGAATCTGAGAAGATGGCAACAAATCAGTTCTTTAAGAAATTGGATGGTTTTGACGATGTATTCAATGAACTAACAGAGTTCACTGTTGATCATTATACTAGCAGATTTCCGTTGTTGTTCGAGAAAAAAGGTCGAGTTGTGGAGAATAAGTTAACAGGCGAATTTTTGGACTTAGTTAATACGGATCCCCTTTTATTAGTCACGAAGATCACTATGGAGGATTTCTATATTGTCAAACGACTTCCTGACGGAACTCACTATTGCATTGGCACCTCAGTAACATTTGGTGGCGGTGGATTTGGCATAGTGCCTATTGTCGGCCAATCTATTGATCAAATACATACTCCAGTGCCGTACTACGAATCGAAACTCAAGAGATCTATGGAGAAGTGGTTTTCACGTTTTGAGGAGCCAGTTGAAAGAGTATCATGGCATATTGTGTGGGACAATAATTTAAATTGCAGTGAGCTTTACTCAAAAGAACGGGAATTATCTCATGAAGAATTTGAAAAATACGTGAGAGAAATTCCGTTTGATAAATTCCTGATTAGAATGGAGAAACAGTCCCTGATCAAATTGCCCAAATCAGAGGCCATAGTCTTTACGAACCATCCTTTATTCATTAATATCAAAGAAGAAACAAAATTGGAGCCTATGGCACCTTCAATCATACTGAAGGTGTTATACGAATCCCCTGAAGATATAATCAAGTACAAGCACTATCGCACGGTCAGAGACCACTTGAAGCCTTATCTGGAGGAAATGATTCAATATCAAATAGACAATGGCATAATCACCTCTGACCATAAGGTTCGTACGCTATCGTCATATCCTTTTGCTTCATGGATGTCAGTTCCTGCGAACTGGAGTTTGCACCAAGGTTATGTCAATCCACAGTTAGCCTAGAACTCCATCCACGCCTGGTCACGTGAAATTTAATTTTATCGACCCTATTTCAATTTCAACATTTTTTAGAGATGAATAGCCTTGGTAGTCGAACGAAGACGATGACACATTTCTCTGTGATTGTTATGCCTTTTGAAGTAGAGTTATATTTATTAGACTAAACCTGAAAAATGAGTTATCAGATAACTTGATTAGATAAGCTGTTTTTGTCTCTTGACACCAGTGACTCCCATCCCAGCCCGATAAATAAAATAGTTGTATGGAGAAAAATTTTTTTAAGAAAATATTTTTGACGAGAAAAAAATTTAGAAAAAAGACTTGTATGTATGTTGTGAATGATTACAGGTTATATATCTTGTGTCAGATACCATCATTAGAGGATAGTAAAGAGCTTGCTGGGAATGAAGTTGATCTGTAATTAAGTCAATAATACGTTTTAGAAGGAGATCACTTTTGAAAGGATATATCGTACCATATTTGACGATACAAAATAATTTAGTTGTGTGAAAAATTAGGTCAAAAGTGATCCTAGGACAAGAGTTAAATCAAAAAGCAATCGTGATAACGCAAGTGCCATTAGCCGTGTTAAATCAGATATATTACAGTATAAGAAATTAGACTTTTGGAAACCGCTATTTTTGAATAATTTTGTCGGTGGTCCGTGTATGTCGTTGTTACCTTAGAATTCGGAAAATACAGAACTGAAAAAACTATATTAGTGACTAAAATTTTGTTGTCATGTCATTTGATCACAGATATCCTCAAGCAGAACAGCATGTTAATCAGCAGCAGACATTTCATAATGCCAATGTTCCAACTGTGGGTGTGTTGCCGAACACGGGAAATTCCAACCACGCATACCATTATAGTGTCCCTCATAGAAGATCGTCTATTTCAACGGCACCTTACGCTATTCCGATAAAAAATGGCAATAATACAAATACCAATAGCCAACGTCTATCAGCGTCATATGGTAGTACTTCTAACATGATGTCGTCATCCTCAATATCGATCAATTCTTCGGTAAAAGGTGCGCCTTCTCACACTGGTGGGCCAATACACAACCATGTGCATCTTCAGCAACAACAGACCCAACAGGGGTCACAGCCACAACAGCTTGGAGCCTCAGTGCCAATGCTGAGCCGAGAATTTGTGGTTCGTAGGATATCAGAAGGAGAGACTGGAAGACTGAAAGAGGAATTGAAGTGTGAGGCTTGCGGAAAAGGATACAAACACATTTCCTCCTTAGCCAAACATTTATGGGAACACACTCCTGAATGGAACATGACAAAGAAGTTACTCATAAGTAAACATCAGCAAGTACAATTACTTGAAGCTGCTAGCATTTTATGTAGCATGACTGAAAATGGGACGACTATTGATAACAGTGGATTTAGATCTCGATCTCACTCTTTTAGTAATGCACCTCCGCTCTATACCCAACAGCAACCACAGAAGAAAGAGCAACAACAATCACAACCACAAACACAATTATCAACGCACACGCAAACACAAACACAAACACAAACACAAATACACACACAAACACAAACACAAGCACAAGCACAAGCACAAGGAATGGGATCGTTGCAACCTCAAGCTCCTATCCTTACTTTCAACACATTGAGAGGAAATAAACAGCAAAATACCTTAGAAACAAGTTTACGACCTCCAAGACAGCTTAAAAACAATCACCTCTCTCCATCTCCAGAGGATGTCGATGATCCATCTTCTGCTTCGCCACTTTCTGTGGAGGAAGCTGCTATTGCTTCCCCAAGTTCTTCATCAAATATCTCTACCGCTTCCACCTCTACCGCCAAACAAATATCGACCACGAATGCAATATACACGACTACACTTAGGAAAAATTCAATGTCACAATATCCACCATCGACCTTGTCTTCTTCAATATCAAGCACCCCGCGTAAATCTTCTGTTTTTCAAAACCAGCAGAAAATCAAATCTCATGGAGACGGGCCTCGCAGTTTAGGCGTTGAACCTCAGCTTGATGATATCTCTAGATATCAGACGTCTGAAAATATTGCATCTTCTAAGGATGGTTTGCTCATTCCTAAAGTTAAAGAAGAATCAGATAATGATGATGATGAATATGAAGACGAAGATGATAACCAAAACTTTGGGAAGACCTTTGTGCCTAGAGAGGATTCCAATTCCAGCAGCAGAGATGGAGAGGAAATATTTGGTGAAATGGAGGATTAGTTTTTGAATTGCTCCGTTATCAGCAATTTATTATGGAGTATGGATTACTTTTTATGCTAAGTCTCTTTTTTATGATCTTGGATATATATTCCGGTTCTGCTATGTTTTAATCGTAGACTGGCATTGATATCATCCAACTTTACTTAGTTATTTCGTCTTATTTACTTCGAATGTACGTATTCTTAGTCTCACGTTTATTGTTGGTACAGTTCAAAATTTCCATGACGGAGGTTCATTAAATGTTTTCAGTTTTTTATTCGATTAAATATTGTCCATGGCAGCAAAAACTGCTGGTCCATTAATGTATGCTAAAAGGGGTAGATATATAAAACATATCAGCGGTTATTATACAAACAATTTGGTATTACATTCTCTGCAGTAGATTAGTTTTCTCTCCATTGGTGGTCACACTTGCAGCACTTGTAGAAAGTGGTCATTGGTTCATCTGCCGATCTAATCTGTAATTGGAAGAAATAAGCTTTATCGAAACCACAGTTTTCCATTGGACATTGTGTCGTTGTTTGATCCACATTATCCCATGCTCCTTCACCACCTAAAACATCATCCACCTGTTTGCGAGGAAGTTCTTTACGTTCGAACATCTGCAAACCCACAATTGGGAACTCATATGGACAAGTAGGACAAGTGAAACTGTTGCCTGCTGTCGTCTCAGACTTTGCTACTATCAGCATGTTTGAGCAGTAGGGGCAAAATGTCAGCATGTCTTATATTTTTATCATAAGGTAACTATATTCTGTTGATAGAATGCAGCTCTGCCGCTGCTTAAGCTGTTTCCTAGCCTGATAGCTGATACAGATAAAAAGATATTTTTCATATTGATTTCTCCTGAGATAAATTTTTTTCACCTCCGCATAATTTATCAGACATAACACGTGATATGGTGTAAGGATTATTTTGGACCAACGTCTGTCTGGCGACCATACTAATCCTTATGCATACATGGAAGATTTGTTAGCACCTTGATAGAACCTTCCCGATTAGGCAGGTAGATACAGTACCAAGTACCAAGGAGCCCTATGATTGTGATCCAACAGGCATCGATTACTTGCTTATAAAGTGTTAAAAGTGAGGTCATATACCTTATATAAGTGCTAAAATGAGCCCAGGAGCACTTAGGTGATGGGTTCTGATTATTGTATATGTTAGTTGGCTGTATTTGAAATATGGAGAACAAACATGGTATACCTAGAAATCCAGTGATCATTGTAGGTGGTGGTTTGGCTGGTCTGTGTTGTGCTTATCAGTGTTTATTGAACGGTGCCAATGTGCTGTTAATAGAGAAGAATAGTTTTCTTGGAGGAAACTCAATAAGAGCAGTATCTGGTATAAGCGGGATTCATGATTCATTGGGCTCAAAGCAAGATTCTGCAGCTATTTTCAGGAATGATATGATGAAGTGTGCTTCTTTCGACGGTATATCGGATCGCAGATTGTCAGAAGCAGAAAAGTTCATTTCCATTTTGGCTGAAAAATCTCGTGAATCAATAAAGTGGCTTGAGGACGTGCTAGATGTGCGCTTTTCCAGATCGATCCGGACACCTGGCTCATCCTTTGCCAGAACTCTATCCTTTTCATCTGGTTTACCAGGAGATATACTAGTGACCAAGATACTAGATCAAATAGAGCAAATAGAGGTCCAGAATCCTGATAGATGTAAGATAATAACGGAGTGTCTGCTCGTTCAGCTGATAAGAGCGGGATTCAATATTTTGGGGGTAGCTTGTCGTGATAGGGAAGGTACGATTTTTAATGTTATAGGAGTTTCTGTTATTCTGGCAACTGGAGGGTTTGGGTACGCCAAAGAAGAAATAATAAAACATTGCTCTGAGTTTTTTGGATACAAAACATCTTGTTCCCCTTCTGCAACATTTAATGTCTTTGAAATTGTTCGTGAAAATGGTTGTGAACTAACTGACCTGGATGTTTATCAGACGGTACCAACAGGATTGATTCCATTCGAAAAGACCTCAGATGAAGTAATTAGTGTTAAGATTGCGCCCGATTATCTGTTAAGAGAAGGATTTATAATAGATTCGGATGGAAAGATAATAGCAACACAGAACCAAAACTATTCTAACCGTCAAATGTGCTCTAAGCTGTCTCGAAATAGGGAGCACTTTCTGATTTTGCAAAATTGCAATTCAAGATTCTTGGATAAATTGCCGGATAATTATTATAAGGTATGTCTAATTCATGAAATTTCAAGCCTATTTCAGGCTACCAAACAACAGCTTTTAGGGAACATATGCACCTTAACTCCGTTAGATGTCACAAAGCAATTCATGATAATCAGGGTGGCACCTACTGTGATGGCCACATTAGGAGGAATAAGAACAAATACAGATATGGAAATTCAAGGATTTAAAGGTCTTTATGCCGCTGGTGAGATCGTAGGTGGAATACATGGTTCGCAGATGATAACTGGCTCTTCTCTTTTGAGCTGCGTCACATTTGGAAGAATTGCTGCCAACTCTGCTACCTCACAATTATCTTCTGACCCCCCCAATCTGAATTCAAATGCCTTCAGCAGACTACAACAGCTTAATGGACATCTGAAGGTAAAAAAAGACCGAAAGAAGGTACTCACAGCACCGGTTGAAGGTAGTACCCAACAGTACTCCCCACTAAAAATACCTGACGTTGAGTTCACCTTATCTGAAATACAGAAACATGACAAGCCAACTGATTGCTGGATTATAGTGAAAAATGTGGTGGTAGATGTCACAATGTTTGTATCTCGTCATCCAGGAGGAGCGGGAGCTATAGTGAGTAATGCGGGTGGTTACGCGAGCAATGACTTTGAAATATTCCATGATGATTCAGTGATTACAAGATACTTGTCGGACAGCATTATTGGTAAAGTCAAAGGGACTATTCCCTATTTAGAATTCACAGATGAGTAAAATAGTCATAACTGTTGATAAATAATTATTTAATATTATAACGATCGTATATTATCATCTGCAAAACACAGATATTCGACAATAGGACATGGTTAATTCAATTGTATATATCTATCTGGATAAACACAATACATTAATAAACATATAATTACAAAATGCGAAAGGACGGTATACTTCTCTACAACCGCAAATAATCTAAAGTTATTTATCTGATCTAATCTTCATCCATGACATCAGCATCCTGCTTAATAATCTTTGAATCGACTTCTTCTAAATTCTCGTCTTTCACCGCACCTGGTGGAGTCTCTGAGTTAGAGTTTTCCTCCGGCTCCTTAGATTCTTCTTTGGATTCTGTTTGTGATTGTTGATTTTCTTTCAATGCGTGGGCTGCACTGCTCGAAAACAAACTTGAAGAACCACCAGTTCCTCCCACAGCAGATTTAATATCTGCTTCCGTAAGACCATTCTCTCCGCTAGCGCTCACGTTCTTAGAATCTGATGTATTAGCCAAGTAGCGGAAATTGTTCATGTTTATCAGTGTATCTGATTCCTCATCTAGACAGTCTTTAAACTCATTGCCATTATCGACTAGGATCCATGTTTTTATCCTATAACCGTATGTCCTTACAGGTTGGGGTGTTTGTGACTGAGATTGTTGTTGTCCTGATTGTTGTGGCTGGGGAGTAGATTCTACTGAGTTCACAATTCCTGATGGAGTTTGTCCCACTAGTCCTTGTTGTTGTAATAGAATTTGGTCCTTGTTAAGCTTCGGAGGGTCATACCAATCTCTGATCCAGAACTTATCCTCTGTCGTGGCGTCAGTGAGGTTGAGAAAGCTTGAAGAAGCAGAGTTCGCGTTCCTCGTCTGTTGTTTGTAGAGACTCTTTCTCAACGACATGTCTTGTATTAGGTGTAATATCTTCTTGAAAACAATAATTTGGAATATTTCCTATCTTCAGTCAGACGTCAATGCACAATGGTATTATAATCGTCTCCTTTTCTTTCAATAATTACCATTACGAATTAGGTTTATTTTCGACTTCAACTTCTGTTGAGCGAATTCGCAACGTTAAAAAATATTTTATAGTTGATCTGTTAGGTCAAATAGAGGTTATTTATTATGTAAGGGGTGTTGTGAGCAGATCTATATTCTTTTGAGAACTTCTTGTTCCAGCAAGGAGTTGCTCAGTGAATTGGTAGTGCCTGTCAATAAATAACCATCCACATCTTCTCCATCCCCTGTTGCATCTGCTAAAGCATTCTGATCACTATATATAGAGGAATCGTCTCTGTCACGATTTCCTGAACGACTCTTTGAAACCTTATTTGGAATTAATTT
Organism: Ogataea nemodendra; assembly: GCA_030567775.1. NCBI lineage: Eukaryota > Fungi > Ascomycota > Pichiomycetes > Pichiales > Pichiaceae > Ogataea > Ogataea nemodendra. The sequence continues at coordinate 17,786 of JAJLSV010000049.1, forward strand.
CGACCTATGGAGGTAAATAGAAGCACTAGCCATGTTTATTAGACTTCCAGAGGAAGAGGAGTCCTCATCGCCACTAAAGTCTACATCAACAGTTGCGTCTAGACGTTTTTCAAAGCTTTCACTGTCCTCTTGAATCGGCTCCTGGCTTCGCTGTTCCTGATGATATTTTTGAGTAAAAGGAAGCCTCTGTATCTCATCGTTGAATAATATAGAAGAACGTTGTGTGATCTTGGCAGAGTCAGATATTGGAGCTTCATTAGTAGTCGATAAGCCGCTTCCTAGCTTTAACAATTCCAGTTTTTCCAATAATGATCTCTTCATCGAGTTTGAGTTGGAGGTCACAATAGTAGAATTGGATTTGTTGTATGAGGAAAATACAGGATCTTTGTTCTTTATATCACGGATCCGTTGGGTTTGTTTCCCAAGTTGCGCCTCCTCATAATATAGTTCAATCACCTTTTTATATATTTGGACTTTATCAACATGTATGGTCTTTGACAATTGCACAAAATTGTAATTTACGGTTATATTGCCATCTTCCACATTCACATACTTGAGTACATCTTTTAGAGTCGCAATTTTGGATTCGGTCCACACATTCTCATTAGAAGATTCATTGTCCTTTTCCAGATCACTGATATTTCTATTTGCAAATCGTATAAATACCCTAGGGTTCAAAGATTCCGGTTCCATATTTTATACCCTTTCTATCTAATAAACACACAAGTTTGGGATATTTGTTCTATTTCATAATCTTTGTCTTCGCTGAAGGAGTATTTTAAAACTTTATCAAGGGACAGTTATACTTAAATTGACCTGAACTTTTTTTCGTGGGGTTGATTTTGGCAGCGCAATCAATAATGATTTTTCCACAAGACTTGGTTGGTAATCTCAGATAGCAAGAAACAGTGCAAATAAGATGATCATTTCTTCCGAATGAAAGATAAAAACTCCATTTAAACATTAATACATATTAATATATATGGTAACCAAGAATGAACAGCAAAGAATAAAAACGAACGCAAAATTATAATTTTAAATAGTTGAAACATAAAGCAAAAACAAAAACAGCTGAACTCAGCTAACGTCCATTTAGCCTGTCATCAATCCTATTTACGAGAAACTTTCAGACTTTTAACTCTTCGTAATAGACCACTCTCATCAGTATCTTTCTTCTTGAGTCTGTCAACAAGACTCTTCTTCCTTCCTAGTTCACCGCTGCTTTTCTTTTCTTGCGAAGTACCATAAGCAGGAGCACCATCCAAGAATGTCGAGGATCCTAGACCCAAAGTAGTATCACCATGGATAGGGGCAGCTTTCACATTAGAGTCAAAAGCCACAACACTCGGAGTTGCCTTCATATCTTGTAGCGTTGATGTAGAAAAGGAAGCTTGCTTCACGATGACACCGTTGTTGTACGGACTTTTTCCTTTCGGAACTGTAGCCGTTTGTGGTATACCATCAGTTGAACCATTTGACTTCTTTACTTTTGTGGTATATAATGGATCCTCCTCACTTATTCCAAAGACTGAATCTATTTGTTGGTCCTTGGCGCTGACAGGTGCCATACCTTTAATAGAATTATTTGGACCATCGACAGGGAAGGCCATCACGGGTGCAGCCTTGCTATTCTTGTTACGGTGTGGCGTACAGGCATCAAATGGACCATCGTGGTGGAATCCACCACCAGAGAAAAACCCAGTGACATCCAGCTTATCAATAGTATCCAAGTTTTTAGGTTTTTCTAAGACTGTCTCTTTTTTGGATGAACGACGATGACGATGAGATGAAGATTTATGTTCTCTGTGTTCTCTGTGTTCTCTGTGTTCTCTGTGTTCTCTATGTTCTCTGTGTTCTCTGTGTTCTCTGCGTTCTCTATCATTTCTTTCTGCTCTGTGCTCTCTATTAGAGGACACATGTTTACGAGATCTTGATTCTTTTGAAGGAGAATGTGAACCAGACCCACTGCTTCTGTAAGATGGCCGAGTCGCTTCACTAGCACTCTTGGATCTTACTCTTCCATCTGACGAGATTCTAGTCACCGTAGTAGCAGTCAAAGCTTCTGGCCTTAATTTTCTTGTTGCTCCCTCAGGTCTTGATTTCTGATGTCCATTAACCACTTGCATTGAAGGAGGAGAGGAACGAGAAGGAAATGGATTGGAAGATGATGCGGAAGAACTGGAGTCAGTACTGATACGCGGTTTTTCGTCTTTAGGGTATTCATTCTTGTCATATTTTCCAGCTACCTCATCATAAGAGGGTGGTAAGTCATGATCGTCATAATAATGAGCTTCCGGATGATAGTCTGCAGACTTTTCAGGGGCTGTTTTAGCTGCTGGTGTTCTCACACTATTCTGCCCGTTGTTTGAAACCGATCCAGTAGAATCTGGAGAAAGCATGTCTGAGAAAGGATTGTTTGAAAATTTATTGTGCATTCTGCAACGTGTTTTACTCGAATGTTAGTGTGCTGTTAATGTTTCAGGAATGTCTCTGTTTGACTTCCAACCCAATTATCACTCCAGTTGTATTGACCAAGTGTTTTTAGTTATCAAGGAAAAACTGACATAACCTTATTTTACGTCTCTCTTTGAACCTCAAAATCCCAAAATTACCCCAAATTATATTGTTATTGTTAGAGTATTCTGATCGACCTTTAGGTGTTTGACTATCGATTTGAGGGAGATGGCTATCAAGTCCGTAAATTTGAGTATTCTGACTTCTGAATCTAAAATAAATTTGAGCAATCTGTCCTGTAACAGACCAAATTATATCTTGTCATCTTAAAGTCTGATAAATTATAATTAACAGAACAAAAGGTAGCCCACCATTCCTCGCTATACATTCCAACAAGATTCCCATAGGGTCTAGTTTTCGGAAGGCGACCGCTCAGCCACTAACCCTTGCACCAATTTCTAAATTTAGATAAAACAGGACCTCTGCAGGATCAAACACCTAAAGATGATCAGCATGGATGATCAAAGGAAGCATTTGGTCACAAGGGATATGTTTTGTAGGTTATGTGGGTAATGCATGTATATGTGAGAAGACTTAATAAAATGCGATTGGGATTATTGCGATAACTTAGTGTATTTGGGCTTTTGTCAACACAGCGAATTCATAAAATGTCAATGTTTGAGTTTGAAAGAATAAAATATACTTACACTGATGAATCTGAGTTTGTAGAATTTGTCGAATAAAGTCTAGGTTTGAGTGCACGATTTGGAGGGACAGGCGCGGAGAGAGAGGCGTTTCTCGATGTGGTTGAGATCAGATTGTCATCATAGTCATCATAATCATCGCTGCTTTGTTCTTCGACGTGCTTGTCAAGCCATTTTTTGTAGTTTGCATCTTCTGCAGCTACTGATGTGTCCACTGTATTGACAAGTTTTGCTTCTTCTTGCAATAGAGCTGATCGGAACGGGTTATTAGTGGATATTCTTCTTGTGTACGATCCCGTGGACGTCTGTGACAAATTTGGATGACTATACATTTTTGTTTTGTTGATTCTGACTAAATGAATGAAGATTACTAATGTTATGAGATGATGACAGGTTCTGACGTCGTTGTCGTCTTATAAATAAATATTTTAGGAGACCCGTCTTCTCAATTTTTCTGCTAAGATTGTTGATTCGTGAATTCGATTTATCTGTTCCGGATGCTATTATAATTTTAAACGTTCCCGGCGGAAATAAGTCTTCAGATATCCTATTCTGTGAAAATAAACTACACTGATGGATGTACGATGTTTTGTATAAAAACTAAGGACATGTTATTCTTCAAATCGTTCCTCGATTCATCACGAACTCATCCACGGCAATTTTTTCTCGTGCTTTTCTTTTCTGGTTTTCTATCCCCAGAATAGGAAAGGCGCGGGTCGTGGACCACTGGCCATCGCGTTAAAATATATCTGGAATAGGAAAGGAAATAATAATATGGAAAAGAGTAGTTGAAACAAATAGATTTTGGAGATCGATTTTCAGTATGGGAAAGGAACAGATCAAAAGATGAAAGGCGATGAATTCATTGGCGTTAATATCTATATACAGAAAATTATAAATGCAAAGTTATCCGACAGTAGTTAGGCATGTGTACATGCCAACGTAACATGTATTTGATCATCTCTTAGAAGCTCGACTCCTGTTGGCTGCGTCCTGGATCACCTTCAGGGTCTCTTCCTTCAGCTCTTCTTGGGCTGCACGGATCAAATCCCCATTGAACAGCTCCCCCTTTCTTGCATCATGGATCATTTGGCGAACAATCTCAATTTTCTTGCACAGACTTTCGTTTTCTTTCTCATCAACAAAGGATTTCCAATCCTGCAAGGCTTGCTCAGTATCAAAAGTGATCAGCTCCAAATTATTCACAAGCTTCAAGTAGTCCAACTTTTGACGATCCTCAGCAGTACTGTTTTGACTCTCATTTACTAGGTGATCAATTTCTTCTTTTGTAAGGCCGCTCTTTCCAAATACTGTAATGGAGGCCTTATTTCCACTATCTCTCTCACGAGCACCCACTTTAATGATTCCGTCTGCGTCTATGTCAAAAGAAACCTCAATTTGAGGAATTCCTTTAGGCAATGCAGGGATATCTGTGAGCTTAAATTTTCCGATCAATTTATTGTCCTGAACCAAAGGCCTTTCTCCTTGGTAAACATTAATCTCGATCGAGCTTTGTCCATCCACAGCTGTTGAATACATCTGCTTGATTTTACAAGGCAATGTAGTATTCCTAGGCAACAAAGGCGAAAACATACCGCCATAAGTCTCAATTCCCAATGTTAGTGGTGTAACATCTAAAAGAAGAACGTCTTTCACCTCTCCCGAAAGAACAGCCCCCTGAATTGCGGCTCCTAGGGCAACAGCTTCGTCTGGGTTCACTTCTGTGTTAGCTGCTTTGCCAAAGAACTCTCCAACAGTTTTTCTTATTTTTGGCATTCTTGTCATACCTCCAACCAGAATGACTTCATCGATATCAGTGACTTTGAAATCTGCATCCTTCAAAGCTTTTCTTAGCGGTTCAATAGTACGGTCAATGAGGCTCAAACTCATATTGTCCAATTCATCTTCTGTTAAGGTGAGCGATATATTTTCCGTACCTGTGATAAAAGGAAGATCGATTTTTGTTGTACTTACATGCGATAGTTCAATTTTAGCCTTCTCTGCAGCATGACGCACTCTTTGAATAGCCAGCAAGTTGCCTGACAGATCCACACCTGTCTCTTCATAGAAATGGTTCAAGATGTAATCCACTAGCAAATTATCAAAGTCTTCACCACCCAAATGTGTGTCACCATTGGTGGATCTTACCTCAAAAACACCGTCTTCAATATCAAGAATCGAAATATCAAAAGTACCCCCTCCCAAATCGTACACGGCCACTACTCCATCTTTATTATTTCCTCCACCTAATCCATATGCCAACGAGGCAGCAGTTGGCTCATTTATAACTCTCACTACATTAAGGCCAACCAGTTCACCGGCAGTCTTAGTAGCCTGTCTTTGAGAATCATTGAAATAGGCAGGAACAGTTATAACAGCATTTTTCACCTCCTCATCAAGATTATATTCTGCGATTCTCTTCATTTCTCGCAGTATAAACCCACTAATATGTGAAGGAGAGTATGAGAGGGCTTTGTTAATGGATGTCTGAAGCCATGCATCTCCATTTTGATGCTCTACAATTCCATATGGAACCTTCTTCAAATCTTTTTGAACTTCGTCATCAGAAAATTTTCTTCCTATTAAACGCTTTGTGGCATAGAACGTATTCTGGTGGTTCACAATTGACTGTCTTTTGGCTGCAGCCCCAACTAGGACATCACCATCTTTAGTAAATGCGACAGTCGAGGGAGTAGTTCGTTCTCCTTCTGGATTCTCTAAAATTTTTGGTGTCTCTCCATCGATCACGGCGACTGCAGAGTTGGTGGTTCCTAGGTCAATACCAACTACCTTGTTCGAAATGCCTATCTTTCTGGATGAGTTTGAATATTCAGCCGCCGGTATATTAGCGGTTGTGGCTAATCGGAATTGCAGTTTATTACAACCGATGGCCAAATATCTTCTAGCAACTTGTTTTGATATTGTAGATATCATTGATCTGTAAATAACTGCAATTATCAATCCCGTAAATCGAATTCCAATTTGTAACGATACTTAACTGCTGTGGGGTGATGTAATAAAACTTAATACCCTCTAGACAAAAGGAATAATTATGGAGTAAACTCCAGATTTTTCTCATATTGAATTTTGTCTTTGGTCGTCAGATGACAGCTAAATTTTAATATCGGACACAATATAGGGATTAAATCTTTCCAAAATTTTCTGACATATTTTTATTTATATGTCTACCAAACTAGCTCTAAACTATACTTAATATCAATCTAGTCTTCCATTAAGGTGAATTGCAGATTATATCGATCTTTAAATCATAACTCTAGGTACGAGCCCATGCCTACGCTTCTCCAACCTTTCATGTCCACATTCCATCCTTTCCACTGACTTAGTCTTTCTTTAACATCGACAATGTCTAAGTAATCGTTGGACAAGTTGCTAAAAGTCTGGAAACTGTTGGTATGCTTCATGAAATGTTTTCTTGGAGACATTATCACAGAATTATTGTCTTCTTCTGACAAAGGTCTATCCTTTGTAGCAGTGGCATCAGAACTTGCCAACTGTAGCTTATGCATTTGTTCTAGCAGAGATTTATTTTTTACCTGAGATGCTTGAAGACCTTCTCTTGCAGTTTCAAGCTCTAACTCTAGATCTAGCTTTGCAAACTTGAGATCTGAAATCTCTTTAGATAGCTTTTTGACTTGTTCTTGTGATTCTCGAAGCTGTTTCTGTAATCCCTCTACTTGCGACTTGAGACTGTCGGATAAGAATGTTGAATCAGTTAAAGGTTCTGCAGAAGACAGTATGTCTTCCAGAGGGGTGTCTTGTTCGATTGTAGCTGTAATTTCAGCAGCCTCTTCTGGAACCGGAGATTCTAAACTCTCGTTCGGCATATTCGTAGAGCTACTCGCAGAGTTATTTTCAGATTCCTCCGCTTCGTGTCCCAACTTTAATCCAGGTGCTCCATCATTTCCTTGTTCTTGTTCCTGTTCCTGTTCTTGTTCTTGTTCTTCTTGTTCTTCTTGTTCTTGTTCCTGTTCTTGTTCTTGTTCTTGTTCTTGTTCTTGTTCTTGTTCTTGTTCTTGTTCTTCCTTCTTGGCTTTCTTAGCCTTCTTAGCCTTCTTCTTGTTCTTTTTCTTTAGTTCTTCAAACTTCTTTCTGGCCAGCTCTAACCTTTCCTCTTTGGAAAGTTCGTCTTCAGTAACCTCATTCTTAGTATCCTCCTCTGACATAACTGAGCTTAATATTATAAATGTGAATCGATTCTCTGCTGATTGAGTGTGATATCATACGTGGGAAATATTACTGGGGAAAACAATTATTTAGACAAGATCAAAATACATCATAAATTGGGAATTTTGGGGTTTCCCCGAAAAAGTGAATGATGTGCGAACAACTAAAGAGAGTAGTCAAGAGTTTTAGTTACTAGGAATAGGGAAAGAAACAACAAAGGCTTCCAATATGACCTACGACCTTAATAGTATATATTAACAATGGCTATAGTTTAATAGCGATAGGATTTTATTTCGCCTTGTTGTCATGTCGTGAAAGCTAGTCACTTTGAAGTTCAAAGATGCATGTCCGGTAAGGGACGAATTTTATAACATGCTTCAAATCACGTGACTTCATAAACGGTATCACTTTTATCTTAGAGAGATGGAGATAACTAGGATTTTTAAATAGTCCAAATCCTGTTGTTGAAATGAAGGAGCAAATTTTCATGGATCAGGTCATTCAAACGTCAATTCATCAGCAATGACACGAAAGCAATCAACAGCAATAAGAAGATCTCGGAATGGGTGCATACCTTGCCGTTTAACAAAAAAGAAGTGCAGTGAAACACTCCCTGTATGCGAAAGATGTTTGCTTGGAAACAAGTCATGTATTTGGCCAAGTTTTCCAAATAAACCATTATCGGTCTCATTGAAACAACAAGACTTCACCAATTTGATATTAAAGAAAACGCGTTCTCGTAAAGGGTGTTTTGCATGTAGAAAAGCCAAGAAGAAATGTAATGAGGAACACCCTATCTGTGCTAGATGCTCTAGACTGAATGAAATATGTTGCTGGCCACAATTTCAGCACCAATCTCTTGCTAACTATATTGATAGTGAAGGGAGTATTGAAAGTGAGTCATTAACAGCTCTCCCTTCCAAGAGTGCTCCGTCTTCCATCGAACCGCAGTCGGAAACAGAGATCGTTCTGCCTTGCAAAGTTATTAAATTAAAAGGTGAAACACTGAACAATTTTCTATTGAGTGTATTTTTCAACAAAGCAATTTGCTCATTGGTTCCTGTTGATTTATTTGCATCAGTTTCCGATATCATTTGTGATAAGATTCTCAAAGATAAGATATCAGGTAAGGCTCTGGTTTCTTATGCAGCAGCATTTTATTTTGATTGTTATTACTCCAAACCCGAGGTGGTAGATGAGGTATATCATGATGCAGTAGAGGAAATTAAAACAATCAAGAATGCTAAAGACAGCCAAATGGTTAAGACTTCAGAAAGCTGGAGGCTATCTACGTTAATTTTTTTTATTCTTAGAAGATCATTGATAACTTGGGAGACTGGGCATCAGCAGACCATTTATAATCTACAAGCAGCATTAAAAATAATTCTTGAGGTTACTGAATTTACGAACATTTTATCATTTGTATCTGTTGATAGTATTGTGTTCCATTATTCTGTATCAATTCTCACCTGCTCCAACAACTGTTTTGATTCCATTATCGACCCTTTTATCGTCACTGATCGGTTGAAGTCCTTAAGTGAAAGAGCAGGATTCAGCCCATTACTGGGTTCATCATTCAATGCATTTTTAATAGTTTCGAAGGCATCGTATCTTTTCCGAAAGGCTGACTTCCCTGGTTCCTTAGAAAAAACTGTAACCCTTTTAGAAGAAATAGATACTGAATTGTATGCAATGACGGAAGAAGATTATCAGTGCTCAAATCGATTGATTAAAGCTGGACAGCTAATACTGAAAAATGATATCTTCAAAAAGGCCACCTTGATTTCATCCAAAATTCTATTAATGAAATTGATGAATCCTAAGCTTGAAAAACACTCTTTTGAAATTAGAGTATTGGTTAACGATGCTGTCGGAAATATAGATCAGTATAATATTTTTTCTAATCATTTTATCTGCTGCGGAACATGGTGTTTATTTGTTATAGGACTTTGTGCTACTGAATCTTCTCAACAAAGAACAATTCAATACTGGCTACAACAAATTCAGGAATCATCTCACAAGAGAAATATTTTGGTTATTTTGCAACACTTGAAACAAATTTGGAAGTCTGACCTAGGCTTAGATTCCTTAAACGATTACGAGTTCTTAGAAACAATTAGTTTGAGTTGACACACCAAATTTAAATTAAACCGCTACTTTATAGTCAAGAATCTATACTATTATTATACCATGGCTGGGTGTACTTTCTGAGCCTCTTTCCCCATATAACCATGACAACGAACAATCCGTTGATAACCAAACAGAATACAGCAAGCATAATCGTAGTACCTACATCTCCCACACCATCCAACCAGTATTGGAATACCCATGTGAAGACGGCTCCAATCAAATTTCTAACGACTAGAACACTAGCCATAGTTTTGCTTGCTTCTTTTGGATAGCATTCGATGACATATGTCAAACTCAAAGGAGTTATACTTCCCAAACCAATTGAAATAAACACTACCCCCAATGCCCCTACTGTCCAGTGGACTTTATAATAAGGCCCTAATCCGTACATAAACAATCCAACAATATTGAAAAATAATGGTATAGGAAACATGAGTAGCCGAAATTCAGGTTCAAATATTCCATCATTTCTCCTGCTCATGTATACTTGAAATATATCTGAGGTGGAACAGTAAAGAGCACCTATAGTCGAACCGATAACCATTGCTAAATTTAACAACCCTAGTTCAGCACTGTCAAAGTAATAAGGTTCAGCCATGAAAAATTCAGCCTCAGTGACAGCGATCAGAGACATCCAGCATATTTGCACACCATAAGCCATAGCAGCCCAAAGAACTGCTGGATATCTAAGAGTCACCATTGGAGAAATAATTTCTCCGATTATGTTAGTCGATGAAGATTTATTGAAAATATATGGTTTCATTCTTTGGAAAAATGTCTTTGCTGGCTCTGTTGGTTCTTCAATTCCAACATCGTCCTCTTGAGTAAACTTGACTGGAGTCTTATTTTCCTGTTCAACATCTGGCTGCTCATTTTCATGCTCTATGTTGGAAACTGCAACGGAAAGAAGTTTAGCATCTGTCTCTTTATTTGTATTTCTTTTGAAATATGATTCTTCTAAGAAGAATATTTCTATTATAAGCAATGTACAATTGAGAATCACAACTAAATAACCACACCATTGAACATTCATATTTGGGTTTGAAGCCACATAACCTGAGATAAGTGGGCCTAGAGAGGAACCCCAATAGATAGTTAGGGCATATGCGGAAATATACTTTCCATGGTCATGGAGAAAGAAGATATCTGTGATTGAAACTTCAACTAAGGAATCAACAGGACCGACAGCCAGTCCGACAATCGTACAGTTAACAATATAAGCTCCATATGTTAGTTTAGAAAAACAAGCACCTGATATTATCGTCAATAATGTGGTAGTTAAATAAACAGGTCTTCTTCCAAATCTGTAGGCCAGAGGTTGACAAACTAAACAACTGAAAGCTAAGCACAGGTAGCAAACACCAGCACCTGAATTTAATTCGCTAGTAGTGACACCGTAGTATTCTTGCAATAGTGCATAAAGAGGTCCAGTGAAGTTACAGCTTGCAGCCAAAAGCAGGCCAAAAAAGAACAAAATCCAAAAATGAGTTTGTTTTCTCCATTTTGGCCAATTTAGAGGATCATTTGGACTTTTAGACGGTTGTGGAATTAGGATAATATTGGAATCCTTTTTGCCATTTAGTCCAAAATAGTTGAATTCCAAATTTTCTCCCACAAGGACTGTGGTTCCTTGAACTGTGAGGTCTTGTTTTAATGAAACCATTTTGACCGAAGTTTGCTTTCCAAACGATGACAAAGAAAAGCGGCTTTCACAAAAGTCTTAATCAAAAGAAAATCAGATAGTATATATAATACTACATCAATAGAAAATGATAAGACTTTTCTTTGATTATATGCTAATAGATTGCAGGCATCCTGATACTGATAACGATCGTTTATAAAATAATTCAAGCTTTCAGAGGGATTTTTACTTCTCCATACAAACATTTATTCATTTATTTGCACCTCAAATAAAGATCACTCACTTTTGGTGCTAGCGGCTGTGAGAGGAGAAGAACTTCTTATCGTGAGCCCGACCGGCCGCAGAACTTATCAATCCCATTTCAGCAGACTGGGAATTGCGCTTCCACCTTATTGTTGTCCCGAAAAATAAAATTTATTGAATCTGACATTATCAAATACGGAAGGCCTAAGAGGAAACGCTTCTGAAAAGGCTTGCTTCCGAGTATACCATTAGCATTGTTAGCGGGTATTTAAGTACCAAAGTAAATGACAGGTGGGGATCAGACAACTGGCGCTCTAACCACTTTTAAATCGCCCTGTACATGGAATATTCTGAATATTACTTTCGGTGGCTAGTTTTTGAAGACTATAGCAGAATTTGCCATTAAACAGCTTCAGAAGTTCCCCAGAAGATGACTTGGTGAAAGAACTAGTTACCTGACAAAACAAGTAGTCTATAAGACGATCCTTTCGTAGGTGGTTCTTTCAAATTTTCAAAATCCATGAAAAGGCCCCTTCTTCCTTCTACTCTGAATATTTTAAATCTATGCCCTTTTTAAACGCACAGCTTTACATGTGTACGGTTTTTATGGAAAAAATCTTCAAACCGATCGTCGGCAAGAAATGGTTACATAAGCGGACATATAGCCGGGTAACATGATTTGGTTCCATCTTCGTGTGACGGATGGATGATCCGTTTTGTTAGGTGAGAATTTTGGAGGACAGGCTGAAGGCGGTGATGGTAGGTGGTCGTTTGCTAGCAAGAATATGAGATGCGCGATGTTAACAATACGTCTTAAAAACTCACATCGTGGCCATCGATCTGGAATCTCAGCTTGAGAAAGCTAATTGGCATTTCTGAGCGAAGCTTGGAAGTCAGAATGAAACAGATATGCGATATTTGATCAAGAAAGTAGATAATAGAGGTGCGATTGTTGGCTGAATAAATAAAGATAGAAGAGAAAGGTGGCTGCATGAACAAAGAAAGAACAGGTGGCAAATCAACATTTGTAGCCTCTCGAAGTAGAACTAATGTAGTGTGGGAATTGCGCGATGGCCTCCAGATAGTTGGGATGATGTATTAGGTGGTGGCAAGATGTTTGTTTCCATCCGAGATCGCAGACTCAGCAAATCATAAGGAGGCCCTGAGAGGGTTTGTGCCAAGTAGACGATCTTTTTTAATTGCAGCCCATACGAATGTAGATCCATACATAAGGACACGTAAAGAGTGTTTATTTGCTTGTGGTCAAGTGCTCTCGTGCCTGCATATCCTCGTGGTCGATTAGGATTATGCGGAAATCGCGTCTTCAAAATTGCTTGGATTTTTCATCTCATTTCGAACTTGCGTTGCCGTTTTTATTTTCCTTTCAGAGGGGATTTTAAGATCAATGAAACGACTCTGTGTGGTTGTCCATGCTATTGTTAAAAGAAAAAATACATATGTGCACTTATTTGGTGCCATGCAGATGCATGTTGTATAACGGAATATTGAATTCGACTTATTTTAGTAAAGCCAAAAATCACTAGGCCCCTAAAGTTCGGGCTCAGAATTTCTCCTGTCTTTCAATGTACTAGTAAAACAAACATTTTTTTCCATGTGGCCTTTTCTCACTGTTGTACTCTTCTTTTAACCTTGCATTTTTTTGATTTTACTTGGATATATTTATTGACATCTTGACCTGTGTCTACATAATTCATAGCAGCTAGTGTCTCTGATATTACTAAGTATGTCTTCAGAAAAGAAGGAAGATCCGCCAGTCAACACACCAGCCTCAGGCGCTGTTCCCATTGCAGGCTCGATCTCACAGTCTGGCCAGATTTCGGTGCTGTCCAGACTGGCTAACTCAGGTCCGGTGTCTATCTTTGCATACTGTGCTTCCTCTATTTTGATGACCGTCACCAACAAGTACGTGGTCTCCAACCCAGACTTCAACCTCAATTTTTTCTTGTTGGCTATCCAGTCCATTGTTTGCATTATGGCCATCTCTACTCTTAAGTTGTTTGGCGTCATCACCTACAGAGAGTTCAACTCACTTGAGGCAAAGAAATGGTCTCCTATTGCTTTCCTATTGGTGTTGATGATTTACACCTCTTCCAAGGCCTTGAAAGACCTCAGTATTCCTGTATACACCATTTTCAAGAATCTTACCATCATCCTTATCGCTTATGGTGAGGTTTTGTGGTTTGGTGGCTCTGTCACTTCTATGGCCCTTGGTTCTTTCATTCTAATGGTATTATCATCTGTGGTTGCATGCTACGGTGATACTGATAATTCTGGACGTTCCAACTTCAGCATTGGTTATTTCTGGATGTTCTTAAACTGTGTTACTTCTGCAACATTCGTTCTCTGTATGAGAAAGAGAATTAAGTTGACAAACTTTAAGGATTTCGATACTATGTTCTACAACAACTTGCTATCAATCCCAATCTTGCTCATTGCTTCGTTAGTAATTGAGGACTGGTCTGCTGAGAATTTATCTATCAACTTCCCAGAAACTGAAAGATATGCTGTCATCTCTGCAATGGTCTTTTCAGGAGCTTCTTCTGTTGGTATCTCCTACTGCTCAGGCTGGTGTATCAGAGTCACCTCATCTACAACCTATTCAATGGTTGGGGCTTTGAACAAGCTACCAATTGCTCTATCAGGTTTGGTCTTCTTCGATGCTCCTATTAATTTCTTCTCTGTTTCTTCTATCTTCATTGGTTTCTTTGCAGGTGTTGTATATGCTGTTGCCAAGCAACAACAACAAAAGGAGAAACAACAGCAACTTCCAAAATAGACGAAGAGATATTCTCTATTCCACTTTGATTTTGTCGTCCCTCCATGGATATTAGAAAAGGTTTACTATCAATCATATTTTGTTACACAAGGATCTTTTTCCGTTATTATCTTCACCCCCTTATATTGTATCTTGGCTATGCAATATCACTGAACTTCCTTTTTGTTTCCAATAATGTTGCGGACTAATAAATTGTCTAATTTCATATGATGCTAAGCCAATCGTTATTGATAAATTTATTGACTTATTAAGTCCCATATTTTTATTGCTTATATATTATTACCTCCAGCTGTTACATTTGGCTACCATCGAGTTCTCAATGCGCTTTTATAAATAAGGATGCAAACAGAATCGCAAATATAAACATTGAACTAAGATTCAAGGACAAGATGTTTATTTATTAATTTTTAAACTAAAATCTATAATGCCACAACCTTGATGGACAGACGATGTAGAGTAGATATCGACTTCGTTACAAAGATATTCTCCAATATTCTGTAGAGTGAGTCCCCCACTGCACTCCAATAAGAATTGCCTACTTCCAGCCCATTTGTTTTTAAGCTTTCTAGACACTTCACGTAATTCAGCACCTTGGAAGTTATCCAGCATGATAATATCTGCTCCAGCAGCAATCGCTTCATTAGCTTCCTCCTCAGTTTGGACCTCGACCTCAATTTTAGTGCTAAAGCCAATTACCGACTTGGCATTTTCAACAGCCTTAGTGATCGAACCAGTAGCCCAGATATGGTTATCTTTTAGCATAATCATTGATGAGAGGTCGTATCTGTGGGTGTCAACTCCACCAACAAGCATGGCATATTTTTCCAACAGTCTCAACCCCGGAGTAGTCTTTCTAGTACCTGCAATAAGACCAGTGTAGCCTGATCGCTGTGCTAGCTGTATAGTCTTACGTGACTGTGTGGCTATGCCAGACAATCTACATATGATGTTCAACGAGAGACGTTCTGCAGTTAAAATATCTTTCACAGGACCAGTTACAACGCAGGCCTTAATTTTTCCCGATTCAATTTTGGATGGTTCTAAGAAGACTCCCTCTTCCACAAACCATTCGTATTTTAAACCACACTGGTCATAAACTTCATTAGCAAAAGGAACACCACATAGAACTCCATCAGACTTGCAATATAATGTGGCTGATTGAACGTTGTCTCCGACAACGTATCCTCCATAGTCAAACGATGGAATATCTTCTTGCAGCCAATTGGTGATCTGCTGTCTCCAATGAGAAGATGCAGGAAGAAGATGGGCAAACTTTGGATTAGGATTCTTGTATATTGTATTAGTCATGTTGATTTATGAATTTCAGTGGTGCAGAATGAATAAATATTAATAGTTTACCAGTTTGGTTTTTATAGTTTGTCTCTTCTACGAAGCTTTTAACCCTGTTTCCCCGGCTTATTACGAGAGTAAGACGCTCCACCGGAAAAAATATGTCAGACTAAACGTATGATTTGGTGTAAGGATGATAGTATATCGTTCTTCTGGATACCTAACCAATCTCACACTCAATGCCTAACATCTTATCACTCTGAGATCATTTGATATTATATAATAGGATTGTTTCTCTACTCTTTCCTAATACCTATTTAAATAGTTTAAATATAATTTATTTCTCCTCCTATTAAAGATTCGGATAGAATTAGGACATAACAAAGATTCAGACATGTCTAATTATATTGAAAAATCCAGCAAATTCATATCATGTAAATAAGACTCCTCACCGGCAATTAGTACATGCAAATATGATATATCATCTTGATATGAATCAACATGATATACCATACTTTACATCGCTAGATATGACTTATAGTAAATCGTATTTCTGATTACATAATTAATCACATCAGCTTTTTGACAAAAATTTAGTTGAGATTTCTTTACCAGAAGTACAGTCACGTGAACTTGATAACTGAGAAATCTAATATCGAAATGAGCTATTGCCAAAGAAAAGGTCGTATTTTGTCGTTGGCTAGTCATCTAATAAAGTAATACTTGTTTAATCATGGCAAGATGGGCGACATACTAGCTCTTCTTAAAAGACAGCAAAAGCTGAAAAGGAAGAGAAGTGACTCAGTGCTCAGATGCCATTCTTCTCCACGTATAGTTCAGATCAGCGAAGACTCGTCTTCCTGTGGTTCTAAAGTCTCAAATGCCAACAGTTTTTTGTCTGAGTCTAACGATGATACACAATTGAATATATCGTCAAAGTGCGCATTAGCTGATGCAACTTTAGGTTCGACAATTACTCCTCCAAACTCATCACCAATCACGAAACACGAAAACGCCGGTTCTATTGAACAAGGTGCTGACCTCAAAAATAACACACCATCATCACCCACCAAGAATATATCGCAGAGTATGACCCACAATGCAAAAGTGTGCAAAAAGAAGGTCTCGAGACAATCTTACTTTAATACTTCGTCAACTACTAAAACCGTGTGCCCTGAATGCCATATGTCCTATATGCCTCATTTAAAGATTGATGTTCAGTTGCACGAGAAATTTCACCAACGAGCAATTGAAGGAATTGATATTGGAGGCGGAAACTTGCAATTTGGAAGGCTATTGAAGGAAACGATGTTAAAAGAAGGCTTAGAAGTCAGGCTTGTGGAAGTTAACATTAACAATGGTCGAGAGGTACTGCTAGCTGAAGAATTTCTTGAGATAGTGAATACGAATCTCAATGCACCAGTGGATACCCGCAGATGGATGAAAGACCCGAGCTTGGGTAAGGTGTTTCTGTGTTTGATTGGTACGCGGGCTGTGGGACTATGTTCAGTAGAAAGAGTTAGTTCAGGATACTGGATGATCCACGAAACTGGTCATATTGTTCCCAAGCAGCGAGTTCCTCTCATCATAGGGATATCTCGAATTTATGTTAGTCATAAATACAGAAGAAAAGGGGTTGGAATTTTATTGTTACAAGCGGTAAGAGACTATAGCATATATGGTATGGTTTTAAACAAATTTCAGATTGGATGGAGCCAGCCTACTGAGTTTGGAGGAAAGCTTGCGAAACAGTTTAATGGAGTAACGCATAAAAGTGGAAAGGTATTAATTGCTGTTTACAAAGAAGAGGAAGAGGAAGAGAAAGAGGAAGAGAAAGAGAAAGAGAAAGAGGAAAAGGACGATGAACAAAAAAAGATAGAAAATCTACCAAAAAATGACGAGAAAAATGAAAATAAAGTTGAGATAAGCTAACCACACATAAAATTCTTTGATTTTGCTTCTGTGTTGCCTTAACTACATTTGTTGAGGCTGGAACTTGCTGTATATCGAAAGATCTGATCTGGTGTAAGGGTTGATCCGCTTATAATTAATTTTTGGTGTGTCCTTCGTGTCTGTTTTTGTTTACGTTTTCCAGCTCTAAATTATTTGCCCTCTTAAAGCGATTTGAACAATTACGAAGTTTTTAGTATATAAGGAATACAAATAGTATATCGTGGTAAATTACATCACAAAAATTGTGAAATTATTGTTCAGTATGTCGAATATCACGGGAGATGCTCTTTACAGAGCGGTGACATCCCCAGACGTTCACTACGCATCCCAACTAATTCTAGAGTTCAAGGCTCATATAAAGCGTGATCTTGTCAACTTGTCATATGTCTCCAGGTATTTTGAGTCCCTAATTGTTGCATATAGGAATCCTCTTCTGACTGTCAATTCATTCTCAACCATTTGCCACCTAGTGAAACGTATAAGCATTCAAGATGTCAATGTTCTCAAGCTAGTGGATTTCCAAGTGATCCCCTTTCTTATAGACAGACTCAACGACGAAAAACTCTCTATAAGAAATACTGCAAAAAAAGCAATGATAAATTATTGGCAAGCAGTGCCAAATGAGTTTGAGATAACCCTGAAAACATATGGATTAAGACATGTTAATAGCTCTATTCGATGTGAAATACTTAAAATGCTCTGTGAAATTGTTGAAAACACACATGGGTTTAGTTTCAAAACGTTCCTTCCAGATACAGTTAACTTGCTGGATGACAATAATACGGAAGTGACAAACATCGTCTTTCGGCTCTTAATATTAGTCTTCAAGGTTGTTAATCCGAACAATAGCACTGCAAGACATGATTTGGTATCCGAGATAATCAAGTCTAAAGTTTCTCGTAACAGTGCCATAAGATTGTTGATGCAGATTGATGATGAATTGGTTCATGAATATAATAAACTAGTAAGCCAGAACTCATTTGTGAGTGCTGGCGCAATCAAGGTGACTACCGCAGCTACTTCCGCAAAAAACATTTCCAGTAGTAGCTCAAGATTGAACCTAGATGCTAAAATGCAAGAAAGACCTAAATCTCGACTAACTTATAACCAGCAGCACCAACATAATATTCCATCGCTTCAATCGCAACATCGAACGACTGCTTCAGGAAAGGGTCAGTTATCTCCAGTAACTGCAGAAAGTCAGCTGCTTACGGGTAATATTGACCGAAACTCAGAATTAACTTTGATAATTTCAGAAATTCCACTCTATAATGTGGACGATACCTCCTTGCAATTGATTGATTTTGGGACCGAGGATCAATTGATTGAGAGATTTGAAACCATGGTCCCTGCTTTTGAGGGAAAGGAAACAGAATCGAATTGGACTGCAAGAGAAAGAATTATTATTCAGCTACGATGCATTTTAAGGGGAAATGCTGTTGCAAGATTTCCAAATCCACTTGCTCAGTTAATCAAGTCAATTAAGGATTGCATTTGTAAAGCGACAATCTCGCTCAGAACTACCCTTTCTAGTAATGGTTGTCAATTATGCAAAGAACTAGGCACTAGTTTGGGTGCTTACTTGGACAGTAATACTGTTGAATCATTGCTCGCCCCTCTTATTAAATTGACATCAGCAAGAAAGAGCATGTCACATCAAAATGCAAATGCTGGTGTTATTGGTTTATTGATTCATGCAAACATTAACCCTAGAATCGCCAATCAGTTGATATTAGCTGCTCAAGATAAAAACTCTCAACCAAGAGCTTACGCAGGAACATGGATTCATTTACTACTTCTTCGAGACAGTAATACCAGAGCAATATTGGATAATGCAGCAGTTTTGGAGATACTAGAGAAGACCATTTTGAAAGGTATTTCTGATCCATCACCTATGGTGAGAGACTCTATGAGGGCATCATTTTGGTGTTTGAATAAGCTATTTCCTTCTGAAGGTGAAAAGATCATGAACAGACTAGAAGCTAACGCCTTGAAAGCTTTGGAAAGATCAAGACCGCATCCGGATTCATTATCCAGCAGCTCACTCAAATCTAAGAGTAGACTAAGTCATAGGCCATCAATGAAGGAGCTAATAATGGCCAAACAAAGAGAGTCCGACCAACACCTACAGGCACATTCTCAATCATTGAAGAGGATGGGAAGTGACTTGAGATCAAAATCGTCTACTCTTGCTCCTCGATCCTCTAGTGATCCGAGCAGCAGAAAGGTCAGCTTGGCGGCATCTAGACCAATGTCTGAGGATAAAAAATCAAGATCCATCACTAATGAAAAGGAAAATGAGGATGAAAATGAGAAAAAGGAAGAGCATACGGGTACATTTACTCTAAGTTTGCCAATAGACAAAATAAAGAGGCATACGGATGACGGAGATGATGAGTATTCTGAAAGGTCAAGAAAACAGAAACAACTGTATGACCTTTTGTCATCTGATGACAAAATTTACCAGCAGAAAGGCTTTGATCTATTAGTAACCATGTCATCTTCAGAAGAGATACCTACTAAGTTTGGACCTGTTATAAATAGACTGTCGGTCACCACACCGAGTCTTTTATTACCTATGTTTGAAGATGAAGAATTGATGATCTTTTTGGAGAATTATCTAGATACAGACAACGTTATAAGACTTGCTTGTATTTACGACTTGAACATTGGATTGTCAAAGCAACTAACATCCAAAATTATAAAATCGGTACCAATTTTTGATCTGAGCTTATCCATTACGGAGATTATCGACCTATCCACTGATGCATCTAAATCCGACGATATCAATTTATCTATACAATTTGTGAAGCATAAGACTAGCTTCCTAGAGACATGTTTTTCATTGATTCAATCAATTTTCCAGGATGAAACTATTGACATAGATTCAAAAATTCTAGAAATGCTTTTTAAGGCCATTCTAGGCTGTTGGGAAACCGTATACACAGAATCAGACATCTACATAAATCTGCTAAAACTCAGCATGGATATGTATGGGGAGTTGTTTATTAAATGTTTTAACGCCATCAATGATAGCCTGATGAAAACAGAGTTGGGAAATAAGTTAGAATTAAATCAAAGTGAGCACAATTCTGAATCACAGCTGTCATCACCTTCTGAAAATGTGGATATTCCTGATGTTGATGATGCACTGGTAGATGGATTGACAATGATCGTGGGAAACAAATTTGAGACTGTTAATAGTGTTAATTCAGATATGACCATAATCATGCCAAACTTCAAGAGGCACATTCACAGAGAGGCGAACTTGCTGTTGAATAATGTTACTAAAGTTGATCAAAGTTCAATGAAAAAGGAACAGTTTTCTGCTGAGCAACACAATTTTTCCGAGAATCCGTTCATAGAGCCAGAACACCTTAAAAGTGCTTCGGGAAGTTCTAAAAATGAATTTGAAATCGAAGAAGTCTTCAAAGATAAATCAAATGATTCTGAAGATGATGCAGCAATAACAGATAAGATGGAAATAGACTCCACTGTCACCAAAAACACTGATGAGGAAGCTCTATTAGACTCACACAGATCAGAGCATATCATGTCTGATACTACTCCTGATTTGAACCAACTGACCTTAACTGAATATAGCAAGGTAACAAACAATTCACCTGGTATCTCTTCGGCTTCACCTAAGGTGCACGAGCTACTTGGAGAATTTGGCTGTGAACCCCCTCTATCTCCTCCAAAATCCTCCAAACGCATTGATTCTATTATAGAGTCTTCTGATCCTTTGGCTTCATTAACTGGAAACTCTGAAAAAATAGAAATATATGAGGACAAGCCTCATGACTTGGAAGCTTTAGGTTCTTGGTTTGAATTTGAAACATATAAATATTCTTGGATGGGTGGTAATGACGAACACTTGAATCAATTGCTATCAAAGCTAAGCGAAGGGGCTATCTCCAATATTGAATTTATGCAATTAATATCCCTTGTTGATGGTAACGAGGATATCGATATGAGAATGTTACAGCGCTCTCTTTTACAATACCTTGGCATTGAACTCTCCAGACCGCATATTTTTATTGGATTGGCCCTCCTAAGAGTCTGCATATTGAGAAACAACAACTTTGATATAAGAGCTGTTTTTGGAAAACTTGTTGAACTATCTTCTATTTTGAAGGCTGATCGCTCTTCCAGTGGAGAAGAAGATGAAGAATTGATGATAGCGATATCTGAATCTTTTAATCTGATACCTGTTATTGAGCTGTATGTTGATCAACTCCAAAAACTTAAATCTTTGAATATTCCAACTCAACAACTATTGCTAGAGCATTCTATTAGCTTAATGTCACCTGAAAACCTAACTCCTGAGAATATATTCAATATTGATCTAGTACTCTACAGACTGCTTTGTTCTGAGAACACCATGATCAGAAAATTAAGTGTTTTATGCTACGCTACTTTTCTCAAATACAAAAATATGGGTCTAAAAGATGAAAGCGATGTGGAGCTTGTTGATGATTTAATTTTTGAGAAGTTGAATGAAAGCCAGTATAAGCTAGTCAAATACTACGTTACCAGGGTGTAGGAATTTTAGTGATGGTAAACTTCTAAATAGTTGTTTCAGTATTTATTTGATGCTAGTTTAATAATCGAAAATTTAGTTACTCGCAAGCACTCCTGGTCATGACCACTTAATAGTATGTAGTTGTCAATGAGATCAACAAATGTATTATATGCCCATCCTTATTTGCTGAAACTATATACAGATCTAAAGTGAGAATTGGTAATTAGAAAACCATGTTCAGCAGCTGATGACCGAAAATATGATATGCGGAATCTGAAGGATGATATGAGATCGAGGTCTAATAGAATGCCTCACCTTCGTCAACAAACATAGGCTTAAAGCCTTCATCACTTGGTACCTTTGAATCCAGCGGCTTATATAAGTAAAATGATTTCAGAGCACTCACACAACTTCTTATTCTGGCTTCTTTCAATGAGGAGCCTTGTCCTTCACCTAACAAATTATCACCACTAAAGCATCCTACAATAAATACAGGAGAGTTAGATAATCTACCAGTTTCACTCATTAATCTTATTGTTGGAGCTTCCATATTCTTAACCTTCAACAATCTTGTTAAAAGCTTTCCTGGCTCTTGAAACTCAAACAGAGATGAGATATTAACTTTTCTTGAAAGGATGTGATCATAAATGAACTTCTTTGCAGCATCTTCTCCATCGGCAGCGTATACGCCAGCGATAATTGATCTGACAGTGTTGGCATATGCGGTCGCCCTATTAAGGGAAGTTGTGGTTGTGGTTTCGTACTTTGTAATTCCTGTTTCTACCTCCCTTGTATGCTTTTCATACCTGAGCTTACCAAATTTGAACAATTTTGGCTCCTTTGACAAGTATTTCTCCAGATTTGTGGAAGTGTCTTCCTCTACACCCCAGGTATCTTTGGCGACAGAATACAAAGAAAGATCCCCAATATATGCATCTGTTGCAGATTTAAGTATTGATATTGGAAGTCTTGGGTAGTTTGCCATGAGATATTCGACAACATAAAAAGATAACAGGTTTGAACCGAATAAAGACATCTGGTGGTTATCGGCATACTCGTTATTGGCCATTTTTGCCGTTAGTGATCTTACTAGAATGGAATATTTGTAATTTTCTGATAGATTTAGTCTAGAATGTAGAGCCAATATAGCTGGAATTTTCTTTGCCTGCTCTTCTGATATCTTCAACTTGTACGAAAGTCTTTGATAACTTCCATAATCGGTTTTGTTTTCAGGTATTTCCAGTTCAGAAGTCTCCACGGAGGCATTATTAGCCTTTTCATACGAAAACTTGAAGTTTGTCTTTGGCTTTTCGGTCTTCACTGTTGCTTGTAATGGGGAAGTAGATATGTCTCTAACAGAGAACCTAGGATTGATGCGTATCGTAGCCCTTCCACAATTTATCATCCGTCTCTTAGTCAATGTCAATATAGTGAGACTCATTTTGATTCACCAACTGGTCACAACACAAGTCAAGATACTCCTACAAGGAGAGTTCGATTATATACAATGGCAATGTGCTCCGACTTGTGCTTCCAAGATCTGAATCGGTTACAGTGTTGGTTTTTATGCACTTTTGATAACTTCAAGATTTTAAGCCAAAATCATGAAAAAAAAGTAGTGAAAAAAATATCGCATAAGCGTAACAGATGAAAATAAAATGCGTGACGTTTATGCTGTAGATTATTTTTCTCCCTTGTGTCTCCAATCAATCACTAGAGATTACGATGAATTGGTATACGCTAAGCTTAACAGAGATATTAGGAGAACTACAGTTTTAATTTGGAATTAACAGATTTAGAGGTTTATTCCACATATTGTGTAGACACATAAAAGAGGAGATTCGAACATTTCGAAGTGGTGAATTTAAAGTTACCAATTTCTCATATACACAATGGTATGTATCAAGACGGAAGAGATAAAATGTGGATAAGAACTTAATGCGCTAACAAAATCATTTTAGGCTGGTCATGGAAACTTCATCCCGAAATGGGTTAGACCTCCTACTGGTGGTTGGTATCACACTCCTAAGAACCACAATATCAACGGACTCATTGTTTTAGGGGGATACTTTTTGATCTTGGGATACATGTACCAAAAGGGAGAAGAATCAACATTCAATCCAAAAAAAGCGTACTCGGTTGAAACAGTTAACAGATGGAATTATGCTGCTAAGTCATCTAACGAGGCTTCGAATGAGTAGCCGTTGCTGGTTCATTAACCTATTTATTTACCTATTTATTTATTTATTGACTATTTATTTATCAAATTAAATGTTACACTGTCCATATAATTACACATGCGTTAATAATGCCAATGTCTAGTATAGATATACTCTCAATTTTGGACTTGCATCAGAAATCCGCTTTATCAAAGAAGTGGTCTCTTTCAGATCCCAGATATTTTGGAGCTTTGAATCTAGGAATGTAGAATCACAAATAACTACCGCAATGTCTTCAGGGTTCAAAGATGTTTCTTCAGCATTGAAAATTTTCTCTATTCTTCCCGGAGTGGCTGCAAGTACTCTTGATCTGGTAGTTTTCAAGATTTTTAAGTCGTCCTTCAATTTATTCTTATTAATGATTTTCAACGAACCACCATCCACCGTTTTTGTGGCCCTATAAACATCACAAGCTCTAATTGCAGAATTAGAGAGGATAACAACAAATCTAGCTTTTTTGTCCTGGTCTCTAGCCTGTTCACTCTTCAGTATTTTAGTATTTTTCTTCTTATTATCTGTCAACGGTTCCGGAAGAAGCTTCTTAAAACTGAGCTCTATGAAATTCTTCAAATTTTCCACCTTCCTTTCTAACACAAAATGACCCGTTGTTTTAAATACTGATTTGTTGATGTAGAGCTCCCCTAGCTCTAATGGTGATAGATCGGGATTCTGTTGTCTTATTTTAGCAGCGATTCTCTCGGCAATAATCTCTGGTGTTTGTTTTGCAAGCTCTCTTTTTTGATCCATATCATACTCCATTTTTTGTCTTCTCTTATTACTCCGTTTATTATCTGTGGCTTTTCTTTTCTTACCACTGATAACCTCATTGTCAGAGCCGAGCTTATCCTCATTATCCTCCCTCTCATCAGAGCTAGGATCTTGGTCCACGATTTCCCCCTCTTCTTCTTCGGTAACCTCCAAATCGTACACTAACCCATCATCCAAATTATCTGCCTCTATATGCGGTTTCACCATTGTATTTGCTAGTTATTCCCGTTGTAGTAACAGAAATGCCCGGCTTAGCGTTCACCATCTTAATGCTCTTTGAGCTCAGACTTTTCTACTGAAAATTTATTTTGTGGCTGGTGATAAATATATGTGGCAAATATGTGGCAAGTGTATTTTCGACCTATTGTCGCTTTTAGACCTTTGTTTTCACTTTGAAGACAAATTGGGGAAAAGGTCAGATTCATTAAAGGATTAGGAATAAGAAAACAAACAACTACAAGGACAAATCAGAGACCCCACAAAGAGGTACCAATATCTCTGACACTTCGAACAAGGCGTTCTCCACGAAAATTGTTTCAAAAATTCGATTATATGAACGTGCCATTTGATTCATATTTTATCCAGATCGTTGTTGCATACTAGTGTCAGTTCTTCACCATTCGAAAATGAACACAAATCTGTCTCCCACAAAGAGAGACGATCCAAATATATCAGATTACTCTCTACTATCTCCATCGGAAGACAATTATGTTGAACAAATACTAGAAAACGAGTCTGCAGCCCGTGACCAGAACCTGAGTCGAAGAACGTCTGTTACAACTCCAGAGATAAGCGTGTTAAGGACCCTCAGACGCCTTGCTACACCCACTAGTCCAGGAATGAGACTGTCTCCAGTAGTGCTGGTGCCAGATGATTCGACTACAACCCCATATCGATCCAGATCACAGTCTCGGAGCACTCCTAAGAGAAATACTCCAAATTCTACAAGAACCCCCTCCAGAACTCCATCTAGAAGCAATACCCCCAATAGAACGCCGCGCCGACCAACCACTCCAATAACTCTGCAAACAATCGCAGATGGAACCACGCCGAGGAGACACAGATTACTGTTGACACCGTCACGAAACAGAATGAACAAACGTTATTCTCCTAGAAAAGACTTAATGTTACTTGGGAGATTATTAACGGTAGAAAAAGAAGATAGCAGAAAGAAAAGGAGACTGGACGAAACAAATTTTCATGAACCGACACCCTTAGAAATTTTATATGAGAAAGTAGCACCTCCTAGCGAGTCGCAAGAAGGAGTTTCAGCTAATCCAATAGCACCAACAGTTGAGTTTTCACCTGTAAAAGAGTCAAATATTTTCACAGACAGGGTTGCACATACTACAGAAGCTTCGACTATTGATAAGACACCTCGCAGAGGAAGGTTGTCTAATCGACTATCTTTAGAGGCCTCCTCTTTGGGCGATACGAATATTGCACTTCCTGAAGCGATTATTCGAGAAGAGGGTGAATTTGGTGTGGAAACTCAGGATGATTTTCCTCTCTCGTTTCCTGGATCCTCTGATCAGAGACCATCTCTTCCGGAAATGGACGATGGCTATCAGGACACTGAGTTTGGAGGAAATTACTCTTATATGCATGATGATGATGATGACGATGATGATGACGATGACGATGACGACGGCCTACCTGACACATACGGCGACGAGATACCTACAGACACACCCGATGCTGATCTGTCTTTGCTCAAAAATATTACGGGGTCGAATAAAGCTCCGTCGTTTGTGACTCTCAGGAAAAAACCTTCACGAACTTCTAGTCTATTGCATAAGAAGGAGAAACCTACCATATCTCTTCCGATGTTAAGAGATTTATCGAAATGGCTGCTACCAGAGAATAAACAAAGAAAGTTATTGTCGAAAGAGTCTCTTGCAAAGTTACAAGAAATCACAGAGGAGTTCTTTGAACAGGAAATCAACGATTTGGAAAGCTATGTTGCACATGCAAAGAGAAAAGTGGTTAATTATGATGATGTTAGACTGCTTTTGCATAGAGTTCGACTGGAAGAAAACTATGATTTGTTTTCTTTCTCAAGAGGACTGACATCACTAGATAATGATATACTGGAACTCAGCGGCAAGATATTTGATCATGAGGACATTTCTGAGATCGAAAAGTTACTCTATACCGATAAGATTAGGGAAAGCAAGAAGATTAAGAGAAAGTTGATGAAACAGGAACAAATCAAACTACTAGAAGAGATAGAAGACGTTGGTAATGAATCATCTGAAAACAATATTATGAATAGTGAAGAAGAGGAACCACAGAGCTCCTCCGGTGACCAAAACAAGACCGTTGAGGCCGATCCCTTTTTGGAGCCAATGAACCAGCAGGAAATTTTGACCAACCCTTCAAGGTTGAAAGATTCTCGCAGAGAATATAGCGTGGAATTGAATGAGATTGATATCTTGGACAAGAAACAATTCAACTCTAGTATTATGTTACAGATCGGAGAAAATTCTTCGAGTGATGAATCTTTGTCCATTCCTGTAGAGGAAGAGGAAGATATCGAAGAGGATGGTTGATAACAACAATATTTATTAATTGTATTGTATAGATTAGTGTAAAATAATGTATAATAAAATTTTTCTACAAGAGTATGATCTTTCAAGGTGAAGGTATATTTTATTTTTGAGTTGAAGAATATCAAGAACTGAAAACAAATAGTTGACCAATCAAGAGAAGAAACGACTTGTATAGAGAGTTCGGGAAAGTATATAACAAAATGTTTAGCGTTGCAAGAATAGGATCGAAAAAATGCTTGTCTACTCAAAGAAGAAACCTCACACTTACCTCAGAGATGGAGATGAAGCTGAACAAACAACTGCTTCATCCGGTAATTGTGGTGGGAGCAGGACATGCAGGTATCGAAGCAGCTACAGGATCCGCTAGAACTGGAACAGTTACAACTCTAGTGACTCCAGATCTTTCAAAGATTGGAACCACATCCTGTAACCCTGCGTTTGGGAGGCATCGGAAAAGGTACATTGTTAAGAGAGGTTGATGCTCTCGATGGAGTTGCCCCCCGAATCGTGGATAAGGCAGGAATACAGTTCAAAGTTTTGAACAGATCCAGAGGTGCAGCGGTCTGGGGTCATCGTGCTCAGATAGATAGAACATTGTATCTCAGAGAGATGCAGAAATTCTTGAAAGATTATCCTAATTTGAAGATTCAGGAAGCAAAAGTCACAGACCTGATTATCGATCATTCCGCCAGAGGCAGCGATAATAAAGGAAGACATTATGGTAAAATAAGAGGTGTGGTTCTTGATAACGGAGAACTATTGAGGTGTGAAAATATTGTAATAACTACTGGAACTTTCCTTAGTGCAGAGTGCCATTTGGGTTTGGAAGTATGGCCTGCTGGAAGAATCGGAGAAGACGCATCATACGGACTCAGTGATACTTTCAGAGATGCTGGCTTCAAACTAGGGAGATTGAAGACAGGAACTCCTCCCCGTATTTCTGCAAAGACAGTCGATTATTCCAAGGTCACTCCTGAGGCAGGTGATGACCCTCCAGAGCCAATGAGTTATTTGAATGATAAGCCAAGTATAGAAGAACAGTTGCTCTGCTATTCAACATTTACTACTCCTGCAATGCACAAGTTAATTCTCGATAATTTGGACAAATCTATTCATATCAGAGAAACTGTGAAAGGACCAAGATATTGTCCTTCAATTGAATCTAAGTTGATCAAATTTAAGGACAAAGAGCACCATAGAGTATGGTTAGAACCAGAAGGACTCGATACTGACGTGATGTATCCTAACGGGATATCTTGTACTATGCCAGCAGACATTCAATATGAGATGCTAAGAAAGATTATTGGTTTGGAAAATGTGAAAATGCTGCAACCAGGATACGGTGTTGAGTATGATTACATTGATCCTAGAGAACTCAAGTGTACTCTTGAAACAAAATTTATTGATGGCTTATTTTTGGCAGGTCAGATCAACGGCACTACTGGATACGAAGAAGCTGCTGCCCAAGGAATAGTTGCTGGAATTAATGCTGGTCTAAGCTATCTAGGTAAACAACAGCTACAGTTAGACAGATCTAGTGGGTACATTGGGGTCTTAATTGATGATTTGATCACAAAAGGAGTCGAGGAACCTTATAGAATGTTCACGTCGAGATCTGAGTTCAGGGTGAGTGTGAGAGCTGATAACGCGGACCTGAGGTTGACTGAGATAGGTCAAAAACTGGGGTGTATAACACCAGAGAGATGGAACTCTTTTACCAAAGACAAGAAGCTAATGGAAGATGGTTTAGCATTCTTAAAGGATTTCAGATTGAGTGCAGTGAAATGGAATAACTCAATTGAACATATATCGATTTCCAACGATGCGAAACTTAAGTCTGCATTTGAGATCTTGAGATATACCGACATGAATGTAGACAAATTACTTCCGGTGGTAAAGAGCGATCTTTTGAATAGCCTGCCCAGAAGACTCAAAGATAAGATCACTGTTGAAGGTAACTACCAGGGATATCTCAGCAAAGAATCTGAATATATAAAGGCATTCAAGAGTGATGAAAACCTTTTGCTCCCTCTGAATTTTGACTATGCATCTATCACTACACTTTCCACTGAGGTGATAGGTATTCTGAATGACGTGAAACCAGAAACTATTGGCCAGGCCAGAAGAATACAAGGAGTCACCCCTGCTGCTGTCTTCGAGCTATATCGAATCTCCAGGAAGAAACAGCGTTTAATTAGTCAACAGAGACAAGAATTCAAGAAGAAATATACAGATGGGCATATATGCAGTCTTTGACCTCTCTTGATAAGCAGACAAATTTTAATTTTTGTATATACCGATTGATGGCTAAGTTATCTAAAATTGAATCTAATCGGATCGTAAAAGATGTATTCTTTAATAAATAGTTTAATAAATAAATAAATAAATAGTTAGAGGACTCGCAAAGAGCATACTGTGCAGACCTGCAAAGCTTGGGACTCCATTAACAAACGTCATTGTATGTGTTCAAAATGTATAAACCTGGCCTACTCTTTCACTAACAATTCGGCTCTCTTAAGCTCGTCGATCTTCTTGAACTCAGCCCAGCGGCTCTCTGCAGTAGGAAATCCAAGTAATCTCTGTCTAATGTTGGTTATTCCGTCTCTAAGTCCAAAGTTGAAGTTTCTGTCTGCTTCCCAGAACAACCAGGAACCAACCAATGTTCCGGCAGCAACAGGTTGTCTGATGAAGAAGAAAAATAGAACTGCCGGTCTGAATGTTGATAAATACATAGCTGTCTCTTTCTCTTATTATACTGGTCTTGGTTTCAGCCCTATATACCTCTGATGTTCAGATTCCTCTAAAGAACGATACACCGTTCTTTATTTCTATCCTATAAGCGATCTCAGTTTCAGCATCTGACAAAACTCAAAATTGAGGTTACCCGGATCGACGAGTCGTCTTTATTTCGACCCGACGAAGTCCCGGAAACTTCGTCGGTGACAGGCCGAGATATTAAAAACATTGTTGCATTTATTTAATATCCGATATATTTATTATAGAGAATAAGAAATCAGAACAAGCTCCGACGGTTGTTTATATAGGGGACCAGCATCTACCAGAGTGTTCAAAACAGGCAAGTTACAAAGTTCGAATTTTTTACTTAGTTTGTTATTGAACTTGAGGTGGTCGGTAGAACGTATTAAAATTAAGTCAGAGCGAGGTGCTAGCTGCGAAACGCAACAACAGGGTCTATATATGGATATTCTAAAGGAATGTCACAATTAACGATGTCAGCTGCTTTGTCTTCAGACTACGCTAGTCAGCAACAACAGGTTGTTCCACAACAGCAAATGCGCCAGTTTTACCGGCACCAAGCACCAGGTTTGCCGGAGGACTACATAGACACAACTGGCTACCATACTTCTACATCAACTGACCATTCTTCCATAACAAACAGTCCATCTCCTCCAACGCATCAGATCAGATCTCAGGCTCCGGTGACATCGGCTGGCCAAGAGCAGTCTCAACAGCAGGTTGATCAGCCATATTATGTGAATGCAAAACAATATCATAGGATCCTAAAGAGGAGAATTGCAAGAGCTAAGCTGGAGGAGAATCTGAAAATTCAAAGAGGCCGTAAGCCATATCTACACGAGTCTCGCCATAAACATGCCATGAGGAGACCTCGCGGTCAGGGTGGAAGATTCTTGACTGCTGCCGAGATTGCAGAAAAGGACAGACTCGAGAAACTCGAACAAGAACAGAAGAATGGCGATACTTACAAGGATGAAACTAACGGTAGTAATAATCCAGATGACAGAAAAGTTTGATGATTTATGTTTTACTTGTGCTTTGTGTTTTTATGATATTTTGACTTGTTATTTTATGACCCGGTTAGATAAGGCCTTTCATTATTTTATTTCTCATCTTAAGTCTAGCTCTTGAACCAGCAGGATAACTTCGATCATGAATGCATGTTGCTCATTGCTTCTACTTTCCTTTTTTACAACTGTTTTGAATTTGGTTGTACATATTTAATTGAAACTATTGGTTATTTAGTTTAATACGTAAATGTGAAGCTTGGTTTCATATTATGAACAGGAGAAATACAAATGACCTAGTACAATAAGATAAAAACGTTTAAACGATTCAAAAGAAATGCAGGTTCAATTCGATGAAAGCTAACAGGTTACGGCCCCTCTGGAAGCAATTGGATCAATTCGATAATCCTAGACTTCTTATAGCTTCTTTAGACTCAGAGTCCAATTGGTTGTATATAGCTGGGATTCCTGGAAATGAAGCTATCTTCATTTTGAAATACTCAAAAATCATATCTTTAGAGTTGATTTCTTTGATAGGGTCCAACGGCTTCAGTTGTATGATATTTAACTTATTGAAGTTAGAACCAAAGGAGAGATCATCGCTTTCCAATTCAAGTAGGAGCTCGTGATTTTCATTGAAGTTCTTATAGTTTTTGATAGAATCCGAAGATAAAATTTTGAGAATATTGGCCAACACCAAATTAAAGTTTGCTTGACCTACAGATGAAGAGTTCTCAGTGATAAGGTTGGTCAATCCCACAACTAGTATTTTCTTATCCAGCAGATTATTGAATGTCTCCATCGATGGGATAACTATACTTGAGAGTATTTGCTGAAATATTCCGGTTTGAACGTTGTTTATGAATTTAATAATAAAGGACGAATCTAATGGATTTTTCTTAAAAGATGAATCTGTTGAAATAGGTAAAGCAGACACCAAAGAAAGGAATATAACAAACCGCTTCACAAACTTATCTGTTTTAGAAGTTTGTAGTCTTGAAAGAAGGATCACTGCAATTTCATTCAGGAAAGGCTGTAATGCGGATATATCCAAATATAGTAAAAGAGTCTCTAAGAACTCAAACCCTAGATGATCATGTAGTTTGGATGAGATCAGTTTCTGGAAGACACCGAGGATAGGTGTTAACGATACTGTGCTAGTGAAAAGACTTGGATTGAATTTGAGAATCTCCGCTAAGAGTCTGGTAATTGCCGGAATGTTTCCTCTAAACTCCCACACTGCGGGGGAACACAGAGGTTTGACCAACTGCTCATACTCAACAGGCATAGGATGTGATTTAGGATAAATTTCTAAGCAAAAAGACAAAATTTGGAATGAATATGGGATAAACTCCTGAATATCTGCACCTAAAATTGAAAGTAGACATGGCTTAATGAGATCCAATACACTAACGATTTGTGACGAATTGAATTTAACGATGACACACATTGACTCAAATGTGTAGTGGCTAAATCTAGGATTTGATGGATTTTTACCAATGATCTCAATTATTTTCATTAATTGTTGCAGAATCTCTAGAGAAGAATCACTTAATGTGTCCTCAGACGTCAACAAAATTCTCATTGTGCACTTCATCAGGAATTCATTCTCAGCTAACTTTTCTGGCGTGTCTCCTTTATTGAACATGAGCCTGAAAAGATTCATTAAGAGTTCTTTGCAAACATTTGACGGTATATCAGTCTTACAAAATAAGAGCTGTTGATGATTAGATGGATTTCTCAAAGATAATATCTTTTCTATAGTAACAGCGGCGTAGGTATAAACGACATAGTTTCCATTTTGAAAATGTGATGACAACAACGGGAATGCTTCGATCAGCTGCTGCTTAGTCAACTGGTTTCTAAATGTAAAAATGTACTTGATAGCATCGACTTTCAGGATAGGATGGCATACTTCGTTTACCAGATCCTGAGCAACAAACTTGCCAAAAAAATCCACAACGTCAACAAGGAGATTTGTTGAAGAAATACCGGCATTCGTTATTGAACCCTTGGCTGCAATGGAACTGAACAGATAGATAGCCAGATCCTTAGCTTTCCAATTTGAATTATTGGTTTGAAATTCAGAAAGGTAGTGGTTAATGTATGTCATTATAACTTGAGTAACTGTTTGTTCTTTGCTTTCCTTAAGAGCTCTGAGAAAGTCTGTGGAAGCTCTTCTTCTTGTATCAGAGTCAGATCCTTCCAAATCGCGTCTTGTATATTCTATTGGATCATCTTCAAACAACTCCTCATCTGATTCTCTCAAAGTAACATTAGGAAGAATGATTTTCTCAGCTATCTGTTGTAGGGCTTCCTGAGAATTTAAAGTTTCACTATATGCCTCCAGAGAAACAACTGCAGTCAGAAATTGTAGAGATTTGGCCGCAAGGATATCGTATTTCCGTTGTAGACCAATATTATTCAGTATCTCCCAAATCGTATTGATGAACTCAACAATTAAATCCCCCAATTCTTCCTGATATCTGGTAGTGTATAATTGAACTAATTCACAGGCGCTTGTTTTGACTTGAGTGACGATGTCAATTTCATCTGTCTCATCTGGATCCTCCAAAAGGGGATTAGAATATTTTAAATATTTATGTATGATTGCCATTCCTTCTTTTAAATGATCTTCAAAAAATTCTGGGATATCCTGACAGTTGAGATCGTAATATATTTTAACTAGTAAGAGCAGATTCTCAAAACACACTTTCAAAGCTTCCTTGTTGGCAGAATTTTCATCAATGAGAGTATCAACTCTATGTAATAACTGCAGAAATGGTTCTGAGAACTTGGACAATACCAATTTGATCTCTAGGAACAACTCATTTGATCCAAACAGAGGTCTCCATCTTTTAAAGATGGAATGTGCCACTTTCAGAACGCCCTTATTAGTGACCATATTGTCTGAACTCAACTTGGAAATCAATTCATCCAGTAGCTGCGGCCATAATTCGGGGAATTCTGATTCTGCAATCAAAGAAATCGATTCTCCAATTTGTATCTGCAACGCATCTGGTAACTGGATCATGAGCGAGACTATTTCTGATTTGATGATACTCACATCTTCAAGATGCAACTTATATGTTCCTGTCTCATCTATCCACTTTCTTTTAATGAAGTTTTTGAAATACAAAGACCCTGCCAATCTCACTGAGTTATTCATCTCGTTTGTGGCTACCACATGCAATAGCGTCGACGGGAATCCTTTTTGACTTTCGATGTTCCTTAATCCTAGCTCTGACTGCTTAGCAGTAGCCGATGCCAACGATTGTTCCAACAGCTGAGCAACAGTGTTTATATCCGTCATGGCTATCAAATTTCACTTGCGGATTTGCTATTTCCCAGCTCGTTTCGGTGTAATATCCAGATCACTGGAACAAAATACCATACCTTAGAGAACAAAACAAATTTACACATATTTTTATTTTTCGTCTCCAGTGAAAATCTTCGCTGAGGTTCCTTCTGGCTGTGGATTTAGCCTCGTATCTATAGGGAGCTATAATGCTAATTAGGATCATATATTAGGCAATCCGGTAACAGAAACAGAGAAAGCTGGAGTTTATTTCTGTTAGCCAAAGAATTTGGCATACTTCTCCCTGTCGGACTCCTTCTGTTGTTTTTGGACATTCTCGACTCTATGAAGCTCATCCCTGATGGTTTGATCCAACGGACTCAACATGTGAGCCTTTTGTAGAAACTCGCAAGCTTCATTATATTTTTTGAGGGCAAAATAAGCCATTCCAAGTCGATACAGCGTCTTGCTGGTCTGAGTCACCGTCAAAACAGACTCAGAATCAAGCTCCAGAAGATATCCACAATAATCTATGGTGTTTTGAAACTGCTTCATTTGCAGACAAACAAGCGAAAGATTCAGATAAAGCGTCTTTTTAAGCTCTAAAAACTTGGAATAATTCTTAGCATCGGAGTCCTTGTCGGGAATCAATTCATTGCAGTATCTTAGAGCCTTCTTATACTTCAAAAATGCTTCTTTCAAATCCTTTTGTTTCAAAAGAAGAGTCCCAGACTCCTTGATTTTAGTGGAAATTCTCAAAGTTTGATCTCCTTTTTCTAAATCAAGTCCCTCGATCTCATTGTCGTCGGGGTACTCCTCGTAAATGTCGCCTCCAATGTTGTTGTAACTGGCGTTGTAGATAGGAACCTCATCTCCTTCCTTCCATTCTCCACAGTCCTCGACTGCAACTATCTGATCAACTACGGGGATCCAAGCATTAGGTTCGTTCTTCTTATTGCTGATGACCGAAACTTTCTCTATATCTCTGACGACAGATTTCCCTTTAGCCACTTTTCCAAAAACGCTATGTTTTCCGCTCAGATGAGGCGAGGGATAAGTGGTTATGAAAAACTGAGATCCATTAGTATTTGGTTTTGTTGTATT
This sequence comes from Ogataea nemodendra, assembly GCA_030567775.1. NCBI lineage: Eukaryota > Fungi > Ascomycota > Pichiomycetes > Pichiales > Pichiaceae > Ogataea > Ogataea nemodendra. Next base: position 53,414 of record JAJLSV010000049.1, read on the forward strand.
AGCCATGCAAACTAAGAATGCCTTATCTATAGGCTCATCGACATTCTCGTCCTCAAAATAACCACTAGGATTCGATTCTGAGATGTAAATCGACTCTCCTCCTTTTCCCAGTTTTTCGTTCGGATACTTCTCGGAGCTATCCACAAAATAGCTGGTATCTCCTCCCTGTACCATGAAGTTCTTGACGACTCTGTGGAAACATGTCTTGTTGTATTTCTTACTTTTGCACAATGAAAGAAAATTTAAACATGCCTTAGGAGCCTTTTCACCAAACAGTTCTATTACTATTCTTCCAATCTTTTCCCCTCCTATCGACACATCCAAATAGACAAACTGGGTTCCAGACATTTGGCAATTGTTTGTTCTGATCTTTCTGATCTATCGTCAATATAGCGTTATTTCTCCTATCAATCAGACGTATCTGAGTATATAGGAATCAATCTGATTGGAAATTTCGCTTCTATAAAATATAAAAAGATTGATACTTTAGATGAGAGAGTGTTTCTAATTTTTAGCAAATGTCTATAAACAAGTTACTTTGTGAAAGAGAAAGAGATGATATTGATCCATAGACGGACATTGCTGCAAAACTCTCTGAAATGTCTACATAGATCTGCTTCTAGCCTACCTCAGAATAATTATCATTCGGATTCTCATTCCAACCCTGAAGAAGAATATGCCAGATTAATTGAGAGAGCTCAAATAGATTGCGTTGAAAATGTCAAGAAATATGATTCATCTTCTTATCTTCTGTCTAGGTTCTATCCGGTAGGTTTGAGGGACACTTATAATGCCATTAAAGCATTTAATATCGAGTTATCGAGACTTTCTACCGGCTACCAGAACGCTTCTAACAGGGAACAGAGTCAACGATTCACCAGCATCAAATTCGAATTCTGGAATGATCAGATTGACAGATGTGGACAGGAAAGGCCTATGTTGGCAGGAGCAGCAAGGACAAGAATTTTGGGCGAGCCTGTGACCACTCTATTCCGTGATTCGATAAGAAGAGGACTGATTTTAGATTTGACCGCTCTCAGACAGATCGTGTCCAGCCATCAAGCCTTTTTTAGCAAAGAAAGATACATGGGATTTGAAACTGTCAATGACATGTGTTCGTTTGGAGAGGGAACCTATTCACAGATGAACTATCTGCTGCAATCTGCTCTTCTATCTCCCAGTCTTGGCGATTTTTCCTCATATTCTCTCCGCCTTTTGGAGTCACATGGATCCTCTGATCTGCGGGAATATCTTTCAGAAACTGCAGCACATCTAGGCCAGGCTACCTCAATTGCGAGTTTCATCATTAGTGTCAAATATTACGCTACCACAAGAGACCAACTTATGCTTCCTCTTGATCTTCTGGCAAAACACCAAGTGTCTCAAGAGAGCATTATACGTCTTCTACAAGGATATTCTGAAGATAATAGGGAGATTTTGAAGGATGTGATTTTCGATTTGGCTACTGTGGCAAACGACCACATTCTTGCTGCTAGATCCAAGCTTGGGAAATTGCAGCTTGAGATCAAGGACCTGACCCAGAAGTCAAACGACCCTGCTCTTCAGAAAAATTGGCTGTCTTTGAACCATGGAATCCCCGATGCCATGTTCCTGCCATACATGAACAGTATTCCTACCATTTGTTTTCTGGAAAAGCTTGAGAAGTGTGACTTTGACATTCTTAGTAGCTCGATAGCCGTGAAGGAATGGCGTCTTGCTTGGAAAGGCTATCGAAGTTATAGTTCACGTTCATTCTAGATTTACAAGAGTAGTTCCTATTTATTACCCTTATTTATTTCTGACTATAGTATTATTTATCCTTCCCGTGATCCAGTGATCTGAAATCCCCAGATCAAAAGGGAAGTGCTCATAACATGTATGTTTTTCGCTTCAAGACGTAAAAAGTTTAGTCAATGGGGATAAACGAGACAAGGAAGGAGAAAGAAGTTGTCTATTGGGAGCCAGAAAAAAGTCGAAAGGTTGTTGTAGGACACAATAATACGAGATAGTGTTGTGTTGAATTCGAACAAAGTGAGAGATCTAAGTATATTTAGTTTAGTTTCACACAGGGTTTCAAAACATATAAGGATCAAACCAACCAGCAATCAGCCGCGCGAACTATACACGTATTAAGATTGGTGAAGTAGGTGATTAGACAACAATCAAGGCCTAAAAGGCGACAGGGGTATAATTGTTCATCACAATAATCATAAGAGGACGACAACACTAGGAAACATGACAGAGAAGACCAGATTGTCGACAATCGATCCAATTTCGTTTTTGATCGAAGAATGCACCTTCATCACCTCTGTTATGAGAAAATCGTCAAAATCAACAACAAGTGGTCCGTTATCAGTTCTTCTGGGAACCCAATTTCTGAAAGAGAACTCTCCATATGTTGATGACGATGTTTCTGCTCGTTTGCCGGCATTTTTCAAACCTGGCAGCAAAATAAAGGAAGACGATCACTTTTTAAGTGGGTTCGTCGAGCTCAGATCAATTCTCAGTGACATCAGCTCTGTAGAACACATTGACATTCTCACGTTGCTCCAGCCATTCTTGATCTTAATTCGTTCTCCTAATACCTCAGGTTATATTACCGGCATCGCTGTCAATTCGTTGTCCAAGTTCTTAAAGTACGGAATAGTGAACGAGTCATGCTCAAGTATACATCAATGCCTAGGTCAAATTGTATCTGCATTATCACATTGCAAATTTGAGGGTACTGATCAGACCCAAGATGATATCCTATTGATTAAAATAATCAACCTTCTAGAACAAATTGTGTTATCACCCATGGGAGACATGTTGACCGATGACTCAATGTATGAGGCAGTTTCCACCTGTTTTTCATTGGCAATCAACACCCGTAGAAGAGAGATCCTTAGAAGCACTGCAGAATCATCTTTGTTAAACATAACAGAGAAGATATTCAACAAGCTCAGACATATCGAGGTGGACAAAGAGACTGATCACAACGTTAAAAGACTCGAAGTCGAATTGACGGCAACCACAGAGTCTGGTGGATTGCCAAATGATACAATTGGAGGGACAGAGTATTCAAAGGAAAATAGTCAAGGTACCACCACTCAAATTAATGGCGAAGAGGAACAAAACACACAATCAAAAAATCTAGAGGATGTTGTGAATTCTTCGGAACAAGTACCTAAACAAACTGAAGAGAGTAAGGCGGTCCAGTCTCCTTTTCTGCTTGAGAATGAAGACTTGAAGAAAGATAATGCGGTGCTCTCACAATCAGATGAAGATCAAGTTCCGTTCGGAATTCCTTGCATGAAGGAATATATGAATCACACAATCGACATTTTGTCTCCTGAAAACCAGTTTAGATTCACAGAAAGTGCAAGAGTGTTAGCTTTGAATATTCTTAATACTATTATTGAAGTTGCAGGTGCTAATTTAACAAATCATCCAAGCCTTTTTCAATTGATCTCGGATAAAACTTTCCACCATTTAGTCCAACTAGTTCAATTAGCTGACTCCCCATATTTATTGACAATTGGAATGAAACTGTTTTTGAATTTGGCTTTGAACATTAGTGAACATTTGAAGATTCAAATTGAGCTTCTGTTGACCACGATATTCCAGGTCATAGTAGACGATTTCGATATGCTAAACAAAGATTTGGAGAAAAATAATGATAGAGTGTTCAAAATGGGTGAGCATGGCCATTTTGAAACAGAGGCCCTAACTGAAAAGGAAGTAGAAGAGTTGAGCAAAGAATTTCAGACTGGAAAATTCCCAGTAATGAAGGAAATCTTAGTAGAAACACTTAGTGTCCTATGGATACGGTCTCCTCTGTACTTCAATTCTCTTTTCAAGTCATATGATTGTGATTTTGACCGTTCGGACATGGCTGAGCTTTTCCTTAAATTACTTTGCAGATTATCTCTGTCTGATGTTACGCTTTTTACAACCATTAATGTTCCTCCTATATGCATGGAGGGTCTACTGTCATTTATCGATGGAATTTATGAAAGGGTGAAGAAAGCTATTAAGTCAGGAATAGAGATCAATTCATTGCCGAAAAATAGCTTGGTGCTTCAACATATTAAGAAGTCTGATTTTATAGACTGTACAAAGAAATGGAATGAGAAACCATCCGAAGGATTAAGGCTACTTCAAGAAAAAGGCTTCATAAAAGATCTAGATGATGTCTCGGAAGTAGCTAAGTTTCTATTCGAAAAGTCAGGTAGAATTGACAAAAAGAAGTTGGGTGAACTTCTTGCCAAGGCCTCTAATTCTAAGCTGTTAGAAGAATTCATTGGACTTCTAGATTTCAAGAATTTAAGGCCCGACGAAGCTTTGAGAATGCTGTTAAACAATTTCAGGCTCCCGGGTGAGGCACAACAAATAGAGCGTATCGTGGAAACATTCAATGACAGATACCTTGCCTGTCAAGAAACAGATTTGCACACAGGCGAGTCAGAGGATGAAAAGGTTACCCCAGACAGAGATGCTCTATTTGTTTTGTCATTCTCAATTATTATGTTAAACACAGATTTGCATAATCCTAACGTGAAAAAACCAATGACACTAGAAGACTACCAGCGTAATTTGAGGGGTTGTCATAAAGGTAAGGACTTCCCTCATTGGTATACAGAAAAAATGTATAATTCAATAAGGGAAAGAGAGATAATTATGCCTGAAGAGCATAGAGGTACCTCCAAATGGTTTGAAACTATATGGCAAGATTTGATTGCAGAACAAGAAAATAAGTTATTGACTGAAGAACATAATTTGGCTGTTGATAATATTGAAGATTCTTTGCAGTTTGATAAACTTCTTTTCACAAAGGTATGCCGCTATACTATAAGCATCTGCATTACAATGTTCGATGATACAAACCATGATAGTGTTGTGACTCGAATGATCTCTGCGGTTGAAAAATGTGCTGCAATTGCAACTTACTTTGGACTGGATGATTTGGTAGATGAAGTCATAGAGATTGTAGCTCATATGACTACATTCACTGGCATAAAGAAGTCCGAATTCTCCATGGAGTCAAGGGAGATAATTCCTATCATCGAGTTGAAACTGGAAAAAGAAAATGAGACGATTACTGTTAGCGACCTAGCAGTATTATTTGGAAGAGATTTCAGAGCCCAACTGAGTACCGTTGTTTTGTTCAGAATTATCAGAAAAACTAATTTCAGAGTTTCGAGCCACTGGGCACCTTTGGTAAGAATTATATTAACCTTGTTTGAACATGGATTGATAGAACCTGATCTCTTCCCTGAGTTCCAGAAGAAGTTGGGCCTTGAAAAATTACACAGGCCTAAACCTCAATTCCAATTCAGTAGAACCAAGGCACTTAAGGATAATGGGCTGTTCTCCACGTTTTCATCTTATTTGAAGGGTCTGTCGGATGATACTCCAGAACCATCGGATGAGGAAATCGAGTGCACAATATCCACTATTGAGTGTATCAAATCAAGTAATATGAGCTCGTTGTTCAGAAGCACTAGCAAGACATTTCCAGAGAATTTAAACTCTTTAGTATCCATTCTTCTGAAGTCCCTGCCTTCTAAAGAATCATCTGATCCTCGCGTGTTTGTTGAAGAGACATTGTTTATTCTGGAAATCTGTGTTTGCTATCTTCTATTGACCGGTGACAGTAAACTGGTGGTAGAAACCATTGGTCTGTGTGATGATATTTTTACGCCAGTGGAAAGTTTCAAGATGAGTAGTCTAGTCAGAGTGAATGCTTATAAATTGTTATTGCTTCACAATGGTGACAGGTCGAATGCTGAACTACTCAATTCGACAATTGAGAGTTTATATAACTTGGCTGATAAAAACCGTGAATCTCTGATGAAGTATGGCTCAACTATTCTTCATCCTCTTCAAATGCTTGTTTTGGCGAAAGGAACTTGGTGTCAATCGATCTTAGCGCAGAGTAGTAGATATTGGAGCCTCATTAGAATTTTTGCATCTACTCCAAGAAACACAGACATCGTCTATCAGTTCATCTCCAGCTTAATTGATACCTGCCCTGAGTTGATCACTTTCCAAAACTACATGGATATCTTAGGATTGTTGGATGAAATATCCGCAGTTGGTGCATACGGTGCTCAATGGGAGCAAGAATATGACAAGTTAACATCAAGTGGCCACAAAATCGAGAAAAACAAGAATCCTTTCCAAGATCTAGTTACAACTGCTACAAAATCTATCACATTGACTATGGAACTTGCAAAGATAATTTCAACTGACTCATTTAATGCCACTGTTAATTCAGTTCCAACAGCCCCATCAAGCTGGTATCCTCTAATTGAAGCCATCGCGCATCAATGCTATAATCCGTGTAGAGAACTAAGGTCTCATGCTCTCCATACTTTGACTACTCTACTGGTTTCTTCGAATCTGCCTCATGATGATCTGTCGCCCGAACTTGTTCTGGATGCTGGGTGTCTACGCTTATTAATTGAATTATCGAAGCCAGAGGTAGAGAATACTGATTCTGTGGGAATTATCAAAACTCAGCATGATGTGTTGAACTTCACGAGCAAGATAATCCTGATATACAAGTTCAAAAATCTGAATACCGTAGTTGGCAAAGTTTTGACTCTGGTTTCCAAATTTTTGGCTAAAAACAGAGGCAAGCTTAATTTTGAAGACGAGGTTTTAGAGATTTTTAAGAACATGATTTTAGTTAAACGGGAAGAGTTGGATCTCGAATCCCTAATGAAACTAAAGCTGGATAGTTCATTGAAACAACTGATCAAGCAGATTTCTTCTGAGAAGACAGAAACCACAGAAAAAGAGCATGAAACTGAGACTGAGGCCGAGATAGAGAAAGAAGAATCAGCAGATGTTGATACAAAGGACTAATATGGCAGCATTCCCTAGTGACTTCACTATCTCTTATATTCTTTCCATTGTATCTTTGCAATTATAGTCTTCTGTATATTTTCATCGGTGTTATATACGTTAAATATGTCATTATAGATAAACCAAGTGAAATTGTAACCGAAGAACCATTTTGGAGATTTTAGAGATTCAGGTGTGAAAGATAAAAAAGTGAAATCCGTTATTAACTAACGTTTTGCTTTAGAAGAGTAAGTTTTACAATTTTATCAGCATCTAATAGGTTGATACCCCTGAGACTAGCAGTAATAGAGAACATAGATGGTGTGTCATATATAACAGAAAGAAAAGAGAAGCATACGGAGAATAAATGGGTTTCAACGGGGACTCAAAGAGACATCGACCGTTTCAACCGGATCGGAGTCTGCGAATACCATCGGCTTTTATATTCATTAACTCTTCATTAGACGAACCTACACTATCCAGATCAGATACAGAGTTTATAAAATCATCTACTGGCAACTATGTTGATGAGAGCGATCCGGTTCATCCTAATGCCCAACAGCTATCCCACAAAAACACCCAAGTAGTCTCTGCCTCATCCGCTGGAATACGAGCTGTCATCTATCAATTTACATCAGTATATCTTAGAAACCCAGCCAAGTTGTTTAGACCATCAAGATTCGATTATCTTACCACGGCACGGGCACTTCTTCATGGTGAATTGTCCACACAGCCATGGAGTTATAAAACACATTCCAGTATAGCCGTCTTATACAAGACCATAAAGAGAGAGGGATGGGGATTCATACACAGACAGGTATTACCTCCGATCATAGCCAATTCTGCTGTTGGGTTGATTCTTTACTCTACTTATCTCACCTCACTTCAATATTACAACGGTTTCAATAATAAATCTCTGGAAGACCCACATCCGTTAGACACTTTCCGTGCTGGATTTTTAGCGGGAGCAGCTGCTAGTGTGGCAGCTTCCCCGATAGATGCTCTTTATGCCAGAGCAACATACTCTGAGCTTGTCGATGGTAAGAAAGGTAACATGTGGGAGTATGGTATTCATAAGATTAAACAGATTGGGTTAGTTGGAATATTTGCTGGATTCGGTTTAAACTTTATCAAGGAAAGTCTTGGGTTTGCGTTTTATTTCTCAGTCTTTGAGTTTGTCAAGAACCAAGGTTATCATAGAACTGAAAGTATGATAAACTGGTACCGGTATTGGAACGCCAGAATCCTTCATGGAGAGAAAGATCCAGCAATTAGTGAAAAAACGAAGCCTCTCAAGGTTCTGCAACTCTCCTTTATTCTTCTTGCAGGAGCTAGTGCTGCAACCACGCTCTTGGCTATCCAACATCCATTTAATAAGATCCAGAAAGTCCATGTAACAAGATTGGAGTCTTTGGATTTATACAATGAAGCTAATCATATAGAAAGACGTCGGTTTTTCAAGCTATATTACAATTCTTACATTGAGACATTTGATATTATGCTTACCAGATGGAAAAAATCGCATTTATCCTTGTTTGGATACTTATATAGAGGATTTGTGTCCACAACGATGAAAAACATTCCATCCACATCTATTGGTTTGTTTGTTTTTGAGATCACAAGACAACGTCTAAGCATAGATCTGGCAGAAAGTTATGACAACAAATTCGAATGATGGTATTTAAATTCATGTATATAGTTCATGAGATCATATTAATTCATTAATCCTCTGTATTTACAGGACATTGATGTATTCAAGCAATCCTATTTAGATAGGCGTTCCATCCTGCCTTCATGTATCTCGCACCTTCAATAACAGGGTCTCTACCTTTACCAAAAAGTCCTCTTCCGACAATTATAATATCAGTACCAGAATTAACAACCGTATCGACGGTTCTGTATTGTTGGCCTAAAGAATCTCCCTTATCATCCAGTCCTACCCCCGGAGTCATGATCAACCAATCAAAGCCCTCGGCCTGTCCTCCCATAGAGTTCTGTGCTATAAAACCTATCACAAAATCTTTATCTGTCTTCGCAATCTCTACAGTTTTCTTGGTGTATTCACCATAAGCCAGAGACCCCTCAGAGGATAGTTCTGCCAACATCAGAATACCCCTTGGTTCGTCTGTAGTCTCCTGGGCTGCTTGTTTGAGTCCCGAGACAATACGATGACCTGTGACACCATGACAGTTGGTTATATCAGCCCATTTCGCAATTTGGTAAATCCCACCCTTGTACTGTAATTTTACAGTATTTCCAATGTCTGCAAATTTCCTGTCTTCGAAGATCATAAAGTTATGTTTTTTGGCCAACTTCAACAGTGGAACAATCGTTTGGTCATATGAGAAGTCTTCTACGATATCGATATGTGTTTTCACCAGACAAATGTATGGTCCAAGCTTATCAAGGAGTTCTAGGAGATCCTCAGTGTTAGTTAGATCTACCGATGCACACAGATTAGTTTTTTTGGATTCCATTAGATTCAACAATCTTCTAGCCACTGGAGAAGGATGTAATTTGGCTCTTTCACCATAACTCTTAATTTCGCCCATCTTTGCTAGTCCTGTTGTTGTGTTGATGCTCTCTCTAAACCAATTCCAGCTACCTGGTAGTCATATGGTAATCGTCTGTCAGTGATTACCATCGATATCTGATATTTGAATAGTTTTAAAAACCAAAGCGCCGGGTAAATCCTATTTCGAAAAATTTTCAGCAATCAATCATATGTAAGTAACTCAAGTTCTGATAAGATATATCTGGAACAAAAGAGATATGGTGCAAATCAAAGCATTGAAAGACAAAGACATAAAACCAGCAAGATGGATCAACTAAGCTACAAAGAACAACAAGAGTTCCAAAAGATTGTGGAACAAAAGCAAATGACAGACTTCATGAGGGTAAGTGAAAAAACAGAAAGGCAACATAAATGCGTCAGAAACTAACATAGACATTATAGATGTACACTAACTTGGTGGACAGATGTTTCAATGATTGTGTTAATGACTTCACCTCAAACAAGCTCAGCTCCAGAGAAGAATCGTGTTTGAACAAATGCGCAGAGAAGTTCTTGAAACACAGTGAGAGAGTCGGGTCCAGATTCCAGGAACAGAACCAAATCCTTATGAACCAGATGAGAGGAGGTAAATAGACAGATCACTAGTTCATCTTTACTTGTATTTAGTCAGGCTACATAATGTCTAAAAAATAAAGGAGACTTAATTATTAGACGTTTCTCGGAACATCTCGATCAAATTTTGGGCCTCCTCCATCATCTCGATCGTCCATCTATACGTCTCGGTCTGGTAGGTATCGTTATACATGATGGCATTACTGAACATTAGTTGCAGTTCAAATTCAAGCTCGTCAAAAGATTGTATCTCCCCCATTCTGACAGCGCGTCCTAATGTCTTGAGATCCACCGGATGTCTTATCAACTTGTAGTATTCAGGCTCTTCATTCTTGTTCACAGGCTGCAAAAACATAGACGCAAATCTGTTGGATGATACTTGGTTCAGTAGCTGTGTAGCAAGAGCAAGGAATCGCTTATGAGGGGCAGATGGAACAGATTCAGATCTACGACGTTTTCTCGATCTTGCTTCGTACTCTTCCTCTTCTTCATCCTCTTCATCCTCTTCATTTGTAGAAGGTGGTGTGGTTGGCTCTGGTGTAGGGGCTGCTATTTCAGCTTCCTTTTCAGAATTGCCTTGTTCTTCATCAGAGCTCTTTTCAGCATCTAGAAGATTCTTGTCTTCCGATGGCTCTTCAACAGGCGACTCGACAACTTCTTTTTTCTCGGTTTCATCTTCATTGCCAGGTCGTTCTCTATCTTCCGGAACGACGGGTCTTGCGGTCTCCAAATTCCCTTCGTCTTTATGTACAGTTGCTTGGTTGTCTTTTCGATTATTATTCATTTCAAGCTCTTCGGGAATAGCTACTTCAGCTTCATTGTTTGTCTTTTCCTGGGCCATATTATCGATATTTTTGGTCGCACCATCATTGGTGATTGCTACAGCTTTGTTGTGCTCCTTAGAATCTGCCGCAGCCTCTTTGTCATCTGAAGGTGGGAGAGGAGCATCAACCATCTCCTGATCATCTTCAGAAGATTCAGCCTCCTCCGGGGCGGAGATATTCAAGCTATCAGTCTTTAAAGAATCGTTCACAATCGGTTGTACCTCAGTGCTCTCCTTTTCGGAGTCGATCGCCATGGTCTCTTTTATCGTAGGAACTTGATCATTGGCTTCGGAATTATCATCTTGATCCATCAAATCAGAAGCCATAAATGCAGTAGCCCCGATCTGTGATATCTCAGCGACATCGGTTGCTAGCTGTTCTGCATCTATTAACGCCTGCTGGTCTCTAGTTGGCTCTTCTAACAGTTGTGAATTAGTACTATTTGGAATTTCTAGCTTTTCTTCTCCTGATGAATGTTGTGTTGATGTAGAAGCACCATCATCCTTGGCACTGTCAATGGTTATAGTGTTCTCCGTTTCACTTTCAGAAACTTTCTCAGTAACAGACTGAGAAGCTGCAAGCGATTCACTAACCAGTTGATCCTTGTTTAATGAACCATTTGTTTTATTCTCATCCTGTGTACTTGACTGCTGCCCTCTTGATGTATCATTACCATTTTCAGACTTCTGTTTCCCCTGTTCTTGGTCATTAAGGTTCTTTGTGAACTCCTGATATAGTATCTTGTCTTCGACCTTCCCATTTTCAATCATATTTATCTCTGACTTCTTGTCTTTGTAATTTAATTCCAGTCCTGTTATCTCTTTGAGAGTGGAGTTCTTGTAATTATTCAAAATCTTGATCAATCGGTCCTTCACCAAAGCAATATCGATTTTGTTAGAGAGCTTGAAGACCGTACTTTTGGGCACCTGAGCTATAATCTGTTCGCTCTTTCCTTCCTCATTTTCAATCGACAAACTCTCCGCAATCACCTGAACAATCTGGATCGGAGTCAATATGTTTTTAACAGTCCCTCCATCCTGTCTCTTGAGTTTTATCGAATTAAGTGATCCGTTAATATCCAGAAGGTCAAAGTCCGGATTAATCAAGGGGTTATTGTTGATCATAGTTTGAAGCTGTAAAATATTAAACGATATATCCTTGCGCGGTGGGTGTGACTGCTGTGCTGCAAGATAAAGAGAATGTATATGCTGGAGAGTGACGATCTTCTGAAGGATAGTTACCTGACTATACATGGTCACCAACTCTTCCTGCGTCGGCATTATGATTTATGATTTGAATGAGATATTTTTCAACCTTTTCCCTCACTCTTTTTGTCTCTTCTTTCTTTGGAATGCCGCTTTTCTCTTCGAACCCACTCTATCTTGTTATATTCCTTCAGATGGTCGTTTTCGACATCTCCTTAAATTCTGTCATAATATAAACATGTTCAATAATTTTATGTGTCATTCAAGAACAATCTATTAGAACTAGTACGCGTTGAGAATTAAAGACTGATAGCAAGACTATAGATGATATGATAAAACAGAGCATCTTAGTACACAACAATGGTAAAAAGACGAAGGGATTCGGACTCAGAGGCCGATGTGGAAGAAAGATCTACTAAACGTGCACACATGCGAAAACAGGCGCAAGACTCCCAGGAACAAGATGGCAATGCTACAACAACAGCAAATGAAGAGGCTTTCCAACTGCCGAAATACTATCCGTTGACTAAGAAGTTTAAATCTGAGCTTCGGAATCTGAACCCAAATAGTGGATCCGAGTCGTTGGGTCTCAACTCGTTGTTAAAGGAGGTGGACAGTGCCATCTTTGATACCCTTCTCAAATATATCGACAACAAGCTGGAACAAGACAACGAACTGGTGCTTAAAAATAAGATTTCTCCAGTGGAGCATGAACATAATAAAAGAAAGAAATATTTAGAAGACCCTGTGTTGAAAGAAGGAGAACAGACCCTGGTAGATCTTGCTGAGTCTCGTAGATACCAGACTTCATATCTCTCTGCTTTTAATAAAATGAAAACTGAGGTTTTGGAGAGAGATGAACCAGAATTAACTATCGAAGACTTAGACACATATTCAGATATTAACCCTGATTCCAAGCAACTTTGCGACCTTTTCTCTCAGAGGATATCAGATGTTAAAGAGAGATCTGAACAAATGAACTCTAGACTGACAAAGGCCGAGAAATTGGAGGTCAAAAAGAAGCTGTTTGTGGCCGTAAATCCTACCGAGCCCCTCCCATTTGATGAGCGAACAGGTGAAGAGGAGGGTGATGATTTACAGGTGGATGGAGGAAGCATCAGTTTGACTTGTCCTATTTCTAGATCTTTAATGAAAACTCCCGTTAAAAATAAGATTTGTGGACATACGTATGACAAAAGCTCGTTGGCAAATTACAACTCCTGGGATTGTCCTGAGTGTGGTGAAAACTTCAGTGCTTCAGATCTTGTGGATGATAATTTGATGAAGATCAGGCTTTCCTGTTACCAAAGGGACTTGAGATTTCAAGAATTAAGAAAGGCTGCTGTGACCGATAACGATGTTGATAAGATTTGACTTCACTGATCATGTACATTATTTATATTTATACACCTTTCCATTAATTATTATGATTCGAATCTAATGATAGTTATGCATTGACGACGTTCCAGTCTCCTATCCGTTTCAGTATTTCTAATACCTCCTTCTTGGGCATGTCCATCTCTGTACAGATCATATCAAAATCTCTTATCTTTCTTAGGTGTTTATACAGCTTTGCTTCTTGTTTCCTGTTGAAACGTTCTGTTTTTAAATCTGCCAAGTCAATAAATTGATCATCCAGTTCCTCCTCTGATCCGTCATTATCTTGTTCAATATTATCCTCAGAAAAACGGGCCTTTCTGGATTTTGTGATAGGAAGAGAGGAAATGTTATAATTATTCTTCCATTGTGGGTTTGCTTGGTTGTGGTAACTTGAAGAACTGGCTCCTAAATCCATGCAATTTGCAATTTTACTGGAAACCGGATATGATCTAACTCTATATATTAATCCTCGAAGGACTCCAAACGTTATTAGTTTCCTGATGTCGATGTGCTCCAGCAAGTTCCGGTTTTCAATGTACCATTGCTTCAACGTCATATTCTGATTCATTGACCTGTAAAGATTGAAGAGCATTGCCTTGGATGGGAGAGTGACAATTGATTGTTTATTGTTGAATTTTCCCTGATGGTAGTTAGAAAGAGAACCAGAGTTTGGTCTTGGAGAAATTGAAGTTGGGCCAAATGGACTGTGTTGAGCAAATCCAGTAGTGTGAATGTTTCGAGATGGGTTTTCGTTGATCTTTATATGATTATTTCCATTGGGGGAGGACTTTTCTGGCCTGACGGATCGAATGCTAACTAAGTCAGCATCAGAGTTTGAATTCGAAGTTCTTCCCACTCTTAAAGGTAACGTGTTAAAAGTTCCCGTCGATGATATTACGTAGGCTTGACATTCAGATGCTATTGAAGGATCCCTTAGGAAGTTTCCTACCTGAGAGGTTGGTGAATAACAATTTGTGAATTGGAATATATCTAATGTTGTGACAGATCTATAATGAAGCAGATGTTGTATACATTGTTTAGTAAGTTCAAAATCAGCGTCTGCCAGCACACTAATTTTCTTGACGGAATTTATACCGTTTATAAATGGCAATATTCTAACCATAGTAGGATCCCATAGCGAATCAACCATCGACTCGAGCTTCACAGTTGCGATAGGAACATCGCATGAACTGATTTCAGGAGGAGGTGGGAGAATTGGAAAGAGTTTGATATCGACAGAGTTTGCTCCATCGATCGGAATCAAACATTCTGAATAGTTATTAAGATCCTGATATATCTGCTGTACCAAACTCTCGATCGAGGAGAGTTTAGGCTGGTTAGCTTTGGATTGGCCGGGGGTCGATTTTGACGCTACGAGTTCGTCTCCCATTTTGTCCAGATCATCCACTATTTTCAGATACTTGGCTGACTCTGTTATATCCATATTTTCAATAGCTATGGAATTCTTAGTTGTGCTTTGTTCCGATTGATGGTCAGCTTTGAAGAAAACTTTGTGGTCCTTATCTGCTTTCGACAATATCTGTGACTGTTCCTCTAAGGCTCTGAACATTCTGCCGAGTCTTTTGACGTGACCTTCGTATGCTGTTGTGTCCCCATCGTACTGAAATACGAAACAAAAGTTGAAATTGAACGAGTTTCTTGCGTAATGACTGGCATAGATATTCACAGGGAATCCCACCACTCGATAGTTATTGATCTTGCAAGTTATCAACTTATTGCATAATGCTGGCTTGGGAATAACGTAATTCTTGATAGAATCGAAATCAAACAACGGTGATGAAAGAGACGACGAGTCCTTATATTTATCTGAAGGAACAATTGATCCATTGGGGACCTGATGAACCACCTTTGTTCCCTCTGTTGGATGGAACACTGCATAGAACATCGCCATTATGGGGGTGAATCCGTCCGACATTGCTGTTGTGATATTCCTAGTTAATTCTTGTGATTATCCAACAATGATTTTCCCAAATTAAATGCTGTTTCGTTGCAAAATAGTTCCAATTTTGGGTTTTTGTAACTCTTAGAGGAATGAACCTTATTGACCAAGATATAAAAAGACAAGCTCGAAATATTTTAAACTATATAAATATAAGGCCCTTTTTAAACAGATTCATAATATCTGGCTTTGCCCAAGTGTAGTATCCTCAATATGGCACCAATGTACGTATTCGATGATTGTTTTGCAGGGATAAGAAAAGTCTCAGGAAATTAACATAATTATTGGTCAGAACGTCGTTTATCAAGATCTCGCCCCACACAGCTCTGCCTGTGAGGACGTTTGTGGATCGCAAAGAAATACAACAACGGATCTCGGAACTGATGATTCAACAGCAGATGTACAAATCAAGAGGAGATACAAAAAGCACAGCTCCAAGACGATCGAATGTGAGATTGAACCTGTTCAAAATATACCGAATAACGCTTTCTAATAGAGATCTACGACAATTGTATGAGGAATTAAGACCAAAATTAATGCCCATCCTGATGGAATATCCAATGGAACAAATCGTGTCAATGAGCGAGTCGCAACAAATTCCAGGAAATCTGAGAATACCGTTGATAACAGATTCATGGAAATGCTATCTGGAAATCACTCAAAACGATATCGAGCAGTTGCGCCAAAGTCTGCTATACATGGCAGTCGGTAAATCGTCAACAACGCGAGGAATTGAATACTCAACTCTGCTTTTGAAGGATCTTGTTTTTCCAGCTGCACCCCAAGACCCAGAAGCTGCTTCCCTGACAGCTCCGGACCACAAAACTGTCAGAGTCAAATATCGAAATCCATACATACTTCCATTGCAATTGAACTTACATGTCGTTTCAAAGATATAAAACTTCTCGTTTACTTTGCAGGGTAGAATAGTTTCTGACTATTGAATTCGAACAATAATGGACTAGAAATAGATGGTAAGGGAAAAATAATACAAATAGTTATTGAAGACTACCAGGTTAAATAAACCCCATTTAAACAAAAGGTAAACTAGTGGCCAGAAATCAATCGCAACAATCGAACTTAAAACACAAATAAGAAAAAGATTGGTGATAGTAAACAGAATGCCCCTTAGGACATCTTAAGACACAAGATAGAATGATGTTTAAGAATCAGCTTTCTCAGGCTCAGCCCACTCTTGTTCAGTAACTTGTAAGTTTTCAACCTCCTCAGCCAAGTCATCGTCGTAGATCTCACCATCGGTAGCCTTGAAACTCAAAGTTGGCTTGACTTGAGCAGTGTCGTAAGTCCAGGAAGCCAATGCATTTTCAGCATCAATGATGATCTGCTTGGAAGCCTCGTAACCGTCGTAAGAAGGTCTGGTCTCACCTGGAGTGACTGGAGAGTCGTCTAACAACTCCAACAAAGCCTTACCGTAACCAGCAATCAAGGCGAGCTTCTCGGAATGCTCTCTCATCGAGTCGAAGTGGTAAGAGAAGGAAGCCTTCAACTTTTCTCTGGTGATATTGGACAATTGAGCCTCAGCGACCAATGATTCAGCCTCTGCTCTGACCAACTCCTGCTCCAAGATAACAATCTTTGGAGATTGTGGGTCCTTGTACTTCAAGTAAGCAATTTGATCGGTGATCTTTTGCTTACGGTCTCTGGAAGGCTGGACAGAGCCTTCGATGTCTCTGATACTCTTCAATGTGATTCTGTACTGGTCGTATCTGTCAATGAATTGGTCCTCCAACTCACCAATCTCGTAGATAAGAACACCTAACTTATCAGTGATGTCTGAGACATCATCCTCATTGTCAGCACCCCATAGAGACAACTGCTTGGCAGCACCCTTTCTCTCCTTGGAGGAAAGCTCGATTGCTCTCATCACGTTCTTCTCCATCTTCACCAATTGGGCAAGCTTCTTGGCCAATTCTGGGCCGAACGAGCCTGCTGTCGATCTTCTGATGCTGTTGGTGATCGATCCCTTACCGAAGAACCTGTTGCTGTATTATTATTTGTCAGTTAGTATTTCATTCGCTGCTCCATTTTCTGCATGCTACTTACGCCTTGGTGCTCGAAGGAGGAACTGGAATTGGATTTTGCAAGTCGGCGGCCGTTGGGGCCCTCGACGATCTCAATGAGTATGTTCTGTGCATTCTCTATGTCTATATATTGATTTCTCGTTTCTACCGTTGAAACCTTCCACAATTACCAATATATTGCTTCTCTTGCTTTAGAGACTAAATATAATGTACCAGAAATTCTCTCCTGCTGAAATTTAGCGCTTTATATATCGCCTGTGTCTTTGTACACTATAACTCCGTTTTGGGAATTTCATACACTTTGGGTATTACTGGATTTGACAGAGTTGCTTGTGGGAGAAATTGTTGTTTTTTAGGGGGAAAATCGGAGAAACAACAGGAGATAATAGCAGATGGTATTTGTAACAACAGAAGAGGGTCAGAGAGTCAGACGGAGATGGGTATGACAGGCTTTCGGACACTGATCTGGCCTCTGGAACAGCTATCCTTCACCCCTTTTAGGGCTGCTTGGAGTTTTTGGAAGTCGATTGGGTTGCGCACTACAATTTCAAAGAGGGAGAAAACGTCATTGGAAGGAGGACGAGAACGGTTGGAAGGTGGGAGAAAAGAGGATGGGTACTGGATGGACAGTTACGAGATGTAGTGAGAGAATACGGGTTGACTGTTTGTTTTTGAGGGCTGTTTTTGCTGGAAGAGAAGGCAGAAAAGACGACTCGCGTTTTGATCCTGAGATGTTGGCGTAGGTCCCAAAAGGGAAATTTGATTTCGACTAATGTGGAAAAAGGACAGGTCTCGAAATGTCGGGTCGATCGACGTCACAATAAGGGAGGATGAAGAATGGAACAGATGGTACCGATGGTACCGATGAACACGCTACTTGATTGGCGTTTTAGTTTGGTGATTTGGGTGGAGTCGGCCCAGGTTTAGTTTGGCGATTGGGGTGGATTAAGCTGGTTTGGTTTTAGCTATTTACGGTTTTCCGTTTCGGTGAAGAAAGTAGAGTTGAAGCTGAACTGGATTTTGCGGCTCGAACCGTTTTGGAAACGGACCGTAGACCTATTCGACAAAGAAACCAGTTCTGCAGAATATTCTGGGTCTGATGATCTCGTTCTGAATATTATAGGTATGAAATTATCTGCATTGAATCGTGTGGGGAGTTTATATTTTTAGTCGTTGAGTAATTCCAGATAGGGTCTGAGGGTTCTCAAAAAGGAAATATTGAAGATAACTGAGCAGCGAATTCCAAATAAATGACAACCGGTTGTTTTGGTCGACGAAATGTCACGATTTGTCGCTATGGCCTTGATATGTCGGGTGTAGTTTCCAACTTAAATGCGTCTGGTTTTTGACAGAAATTCCCCCCTTCACAATTGTTCTATTCCTTCCCAAACGGCCAACCTCCCAGCAATCGTGTAGAATTCCACAGAAACTTTTTCACATTAGAAATTTTCTTAAAGTGATCTCCTATAATATAAAATTCCTCTGGCTCTTTGGTGGATCTCAGATTGTCGTTCATCTGGACTCTTGTATCGCAAATGTCACACGTATTTGCCAGATACTCATCAATTTTCCACAAAAAACCGCTTCTTGCAAACTCAATAACCACAGCCGTATGTATTCCGTCTCTTCTCGGCTCTCGCACATTTTACTAACAATCCTAGTGTCTTTTTGGAACCGGTGACATTATCGCACAATTGGCATTCCCTCCAGATGATTCCCCCAGGCCATACGATTACATGAGAACCCTCCGTGGAATGCTCTATGGAGGTGTCATTTTCTCGCCAATCGGCTCCAGGCTCTACTCCTATCTTGATACAATACATTTCCCTATAGTTATCAAACAGCTCTCTCCAAAGGCTAGAAAAGTCCTCGATACAGGATTCAGAGTCTCTGTAGATCAGCTGGTCTGGGCTCCCATAGGAGTCCCCCTCTATTACACATGTGTCAGTCTCATGGAGGGTAAAGATATGCCTGAAATCAAGGTAAAACTCAAAGAAACCTACTACGAAACTCTCGTCAACAACTGGAAAGTATGGCCTTCCTTTCAGCTCCTCAACTTCTACTTTGTTCCTGTTCAGTTACGTCTGTTTGCCGTCAACGTGGTCAGCATCTTCTGGAACTGCTTCTTAAGTTATGAGAACAGCAAGGCCAATTCCCATGTCAACACCAGCCATGTATAGTTTTCCCTCGTATATATCTTGACTAATACATTCCATACCACCTCCTCTTTGCTTTATGATGGCTCCCATTCCATCCTCTAACTGTCGGCTGACACCACTCTATTTATCCAGTCTTCACTCAGCCACAAAGCAAGCCAGCCACATTCATCATGATTATGTCATCGCAGTTTTCTCCTCGATTTGTGGCGAGTGAACGAAAGTTGTTTTCTTTCTGACTTAAACTTGAGTACTTCTTTATTCTGTGGCTATTCTGAGACAGCGTCATCAATAGTGAATTCAATAGAATTAATTACAGAAAGGCACGGAAATTGAAAGTCTGTAGGAAGAATTGGTGTCGCACGGAGGATTCTAGTAGACAGTCTTCTTTTACTGCAAGAAAACAGTATAATTGAGACAGCACAGTCGGAATTTGCGCGTGAGGTCCCAATTATTGCATCACACAGGACCAACACAAGATTGGTTGTCTTAATAGCGATAAAAGTTGAATCGATTTCGACACTTTGGAACACAGAAATTGAAAGAATTTGACGTCTAATAGCACATACCCCAATCACGAACACTGAACAGCACATCTGATAGGTATACTGTCCAAGACAGACGCATAGAGTGAATTCTGGAAAAAATGATGAAGGGATTTAAGCAACGGTTCAGATCCAAGTCGAGTTCAAGTAAGGGTGACAAGAAAAAGGAGAAGAAGGAGGAGTCTTCGAAAAAGACAGACAAGTCTAAGCCTATCACGGGCTC
Organism: Ogataea nemodendra; assembly: GCA_030567775.1. Classification (NCBI taxonomy): domain Eukaryota; kingdom Fungi; phylum Ascomycota; class Pichiomycetes; order Pichiales; family Pichiaceae; genus Ogataea; species Ogataea nemodendra. Next base: position 73,707 of record JAJLSV010000049.1, read on the forward strand.
TTTTACCGGTTCGTCAGGCGGGTCGAATACCAGTTCGATCCCAATAAAGAAGTCCTCGTCGATTTCATCAGACCAGTCATCCGTCAATTCGGGAGTGGATAACTCAGCCACTGTCTCTCCGTCATCGTCTGTGTCTTCTAAATCCCAGTCTCAACTTGCCCAACAACAGCAACAACAGCAGCAGCAGCAACAGCAACAGCAATCCCATTTGAATCAGCTTCACAACCCCGCTCCAGTTATATCGACCGCTAACGTTGATGATGTAATAGCACCAGAACTGGAAATGACCAAAATTCACTCCCATCACTCCTTGTCCTTTGACAAAATTCCAAAAGATGATCTAGATTTGAAACCACGAACCCCTCAGAGACATTCATCGTCTAGATTCGAGCCTACCAACGATCATCAGACATTCGAAAAATTAGCCTCTTTTGACGAAGTTGATCCTGAATACCACGTTGAGTTGTTTATCCAAAAGGTGGAACAATGTAAAATTATGTTTGATTTCTACGATCCATCGTCTGATATTCAAGGAAAGGAATTAAAGAGAATCACCTTACATGAGTTAACTACATTCATAAGTACAACTAGAATGACATTCACCCCTGAAATGTATGAGCACGTGGTGGAGATGTTCCAGGTTAATATATTTAGACCTATTCCCCCACCAGTTAACCCTGTTGGGGAAATATATGATCCAGACGAAGATGAGCCTGTTTACGAACTTGCATGGCCACATATGCAAATGGTCTATGAGTTCTTTTTGAGATTTGTCGAAAGTCCCGATTTCAATAATTCTGTTGCAAAGCCTTACATTGACCACAAGTTTGTGTTGACATTATTAGAGCTATTCGATAGCGAAGACAACAGGGAAAGAGACTGTCTGAAAACCACCCTGCATAGAATATACGGAAAATTCTTGAGTCTTAGATCATTTATCAGAAAATCTATCAGTAACATCTTCCTTACTTTTGTTTATGAAACAGGAAGATTTAATGGTATTTCAGAGCTGTTAGAAATTCTCGGGTCGATCATCAATGGGTTTGCGTTGCCGTTGAAAGAGGAACATAAAGTATTCTTGATCAGAGTTCTGATTCCTCTCCACAAGGTTAGATGTCTTTCACTTTATCATCCACAGTTAGCCTATTGTATTCTGCAGTTTTTAGAAAAGGACCCAGGACTCACTGAAGAGGTGATCATGGGCCTCCTAAGATACTGGCCAAAAATTAACTCCCCTAAAGAACTTATGTTCCTTAATGAAATAGAGGATATCTTTGAAATAATTGATTCACAAGAATTCCAAAGAATTGAAATACCCTTGTTTGCACAACTGTCTAAATGTATTTCTTCTCCTCATTTCCAGGTGAGTGAGAAGGTGCTATGTTATTTCAATAACGAATACTTTGTCTCATTGGTGACTGAGAATGCGGAGAATATACTACCTATCATTTTCCCCTCGTTGTTTGAACTAGCGCAACCAGAGCTTGATGCAATCGAACAGCAACAGCAACAACCTTCGAGCGATTTCGATTATGATGAACCGAACAATTGGAATAGAACTATCTCCTCTCTGGCTTACAATGCGTTGAAAATATTCATGGATACAAATCCTATAGTGTATGATAGGTGTTGTATATTATATGAGGAGCAGACAAAGGAGGAAAAGAGCAGGAAAGAAATGAGAGTTCAACATTGGAAAAAACTTGAAACATATGTTGAAAAGCTCAAACTGGGAGATGATGATGCCATCGGTAGCGTCGAGATCAAATAAAGAACTTATCTATATTTCTTTGGTCCCCGTTTCTCGGCTTTGTTAATTTTAATGCCCCCATAAAGTTTCCTATGTATCATTTCCATATGTTCTTGATCTTCTTGTCAAATATACTTTCGGCTTGGTTTATGCTTTGCTGTCTCATTTGGTTTTTGTCACGTTTTACATCAACATTTACATAACTTTGTTTTCGCTGTCAAATGATTTTATACATAAAGTACGTCTTAATTAAAAGATGAACTCCTATTATTTATATACTTATTAACAGTAGATGGCATCATCGCATATTCTATTAAGACAAACCCTTCTGCATCTACGTGTTTGTTTTATACTCTCTTAGAATGACAGGAACAGAAGAAGGGGGCAAAGCTCCAAGTTCCGTGATAACCTTTTGAATATACTCTGGAGGGGTCAAGTCGTACATTACATTGAGAATGTTCAACTTTGGAAGATCCCTCCAATTACTCAATGCATCAACACCCGCTTCATCTGTCTTGGTATCCTTTCTATCTTTTTTGTCATTCTGCTGCTGTTGGCCCTTACCACCCTTGACATTGGATTCTTTTGATTCTTTTAGTTTGTTTAAAAATTGCTCTAAGTTGAATCCCGTTTTGTTGAATGGCTTGGTAATAATAACATCTTCTGAGTCACCTAACTCGTTTAAAGTAACCGAATCTAATTGAACTTTATCGCTAAACTTCATGGATTCGCAGCAGACAAGTACAGGAATGCTCTTATTTTTCGAAGCCATAGCCACAAGTGCTGTACCAACACGGGAATACAATCTTCCATTGGACAACATGGAGTGTGCTCCCAAGAAACAAAAGTCAATATCCGGCCTTTCCACAATCGATGAAAGAGAATTGATGAGGTTGTAATGACACTTGATATTGTCAATGGCTGAAAGCTCTTTGGCAAGCTTTTTACCCTCAAATAAGGGCTTCGAATCGATGATATAGATATCAAATGACTTGTTTTCTTCGATTGCACAAAACTTGAACAGCTTCTTCAAAACCTCGGAATGTCCATAAGTGAGGATCTTCGAGTTGTTTTGGATATGCTGAGATGCAAACTGTGCAATAACCTTGTCAGAGTAGAGAATCTTCTCTTGAATAAATAACTCTATTTCGTCAATAAGCTGTTTTTTAGCCTCTTCGTCATTCATGACTATAGGTATTAAAGATATACGCTGTTTCAGCCATCTAATTGCATTACCCATAGAGATGCTCAATGGTCTTCCTGTCTTGAGATACTCGATCTGATGAGAAAGATGGGACGTAAGGTTTCTTTGCAAGGATGTGCCATCTGGGGTCTGGTAAGATTTGATCACATCTTTGAAGGCCTCCAACATTGATTGGCATCTAGCTGTAGAACCCACAATTTTATATGTAGATATTTTCAGGGTCAGCGAGAGAATCTTCGGATGAATAATATTAGCCACCTCAGGAGAAGAAGAGATTCTTTGTTCTCTCGTCTCTAAATGTCCAAACATAAGTGGAACTTTGTGATCGCTCTCCTTGATCTTTGCCGAATTCAACTGTTTTTTTATATGTGATGCAGTCATTGGTTTCCCGTTTGTGTCCTTTTGTTTGCTAGCTGCATGGCCAGCTCCTTTAGATAGATCTTGTCCATCACTAGAACCTTTTGCGGCTGCTCTTTTGGCGGCCTTTTCTTTCTTCTTCAGCTCTTTCAACTCCTTATTGCTCAATTTCTTGTCTGTCTGACTGGATGAAGGAGTAACAGCAACTGCTACTTCCTTCTTTGGCTCCTTTTCAGACATGATTATAGTATTTCTAGATCAAAGGACGGTCTGGAATTACGGATTTCCCAGCTTTGTTTCTGTTTCAAGTCCTCTAATGTGCTACCGCACAGCTGATACTGTTATGTATGCGTTACTATACGCTGTTAACGCTCGTAGTCAGAGTCTATAGCTTCTTTTGGGTCCAATATCTGGATAGAAGAAGGATCAAATTGATGAATGCGTTTTCGAAGAAAGTTTGCCAAAACTTTCTTGCGTCTATCGACTTTATGTAGCGACGCGCCTATCGCCGCGTCGCAAATTCTTTCTTCAGCTGAAAATTTTTATTTCGCTGGGGTTAAGGAAAATTAAAGGTACTATTAGATCTCGATGAAGGCATCTAGAGACAAAACTAGGGCAATATCGGAGAATAAAACAGAACTGGTCGTTTATAAGACAGTCATAGGAGTAATAGAAAGGGAATCAGGCGAGTATAAAAGACTTGGACGTTCAAAATGGCTCCAGCAGTGACGGAAGATGAGGCTGAAAGGAATGTCCAGATGTGGAAGGTGAAGAAGTTGATCAAGAACCTGGAAGCAGCTAGGGGTAACGGAACATCAATGATCTCTTTGATCATTCCACCTAAGGGTCAGATTTCACAAGTGCAAAAGATGTTGACCGATGAATACGGTACTGCGTCAAATATCAAGTCGAGAGTGAACAGATTATCTGTGTTGTCCGCCATTACATCCACACAACAGAAATTGAAGCTATACAGCTCTGTTCCACCGAACGGTCTGGTTGTTTACTGTGGTGAAGTGCTCACAGATCAAGGTAAGGAAAAGAAGCTGACAATTGGTTTTGAGCCATTCAAGCCAATCAACACCAAATTGTACCTATGTGATAACAAATTCCACACCGAGGACTTGTCGCAATTGCTAGAAAGTGATGATAAATTCGGATTCATCGTGATGGATGGTAATGGTGCATTATTCGGTACCCTGTCTGGTAACACAAGAGAAGTTTTGCAGAAATTCACGGTGGATTTACCAAAGAAGCACGGAAGAGGTGGTCAATCCGCTCTTCGTTTCTCCAGATTGAGAGATGAGAAAAGACATAACTACGTTAGAAAGGTAGCAGAGGTTGCCGTCCAGAACTTTATCTCAGGTGATAAGGTGACTGTAGCAGGTTTGATTCTCGCTGGTTCCGCTGATTTCAAGACCGAATTGAGTAGATCGGATATGTTTGATGGAAGATTGCAGTCCAAAATTATTAAGCTTGTGGATATTTCTTATGGTGGCGAAAACGGTTTCAATCAAGCCATTGAACTCTCAGCAGAGACTCTGGCCAACGTTAAGTTTGTTCAGGAGAAGAAATTGATCACTCAATATTTCGATGAAATCTCTCAGGATACTGGTAAGTTCTGTTACGGTATAGAGGATACACTAAAGGCTCTTGACTTGGGTTCTTGTGAGATCGTTATTGTCTACGAAGGACTGGAAACAGTTAGATACACACTAAAAGATTCCGAAGGTAATGAGGTGATTGCTCATGCCAATCCAGATCAGGCTAAGGAGACATATATGATTGATAAGAACGGACAAGAGATGGAAATTGTCGATGAAATGCCATTCTTGGAATGGTTGGCTGAAAACTATAAGAATTATGGTGCAACGGTAGAGTTTGTTTCCGATAGATCATCTGAAGGTGCTCAATTCGTGAAGGGCTTCGGTGGTATTGGTGCTCTTCTAAGATATAAGGTCAATTTCGAACAATTGGCATCCGACTCTGAAGATGAATTCTACAGCGATTAAATAATGTAATGCTCTATTTTCAACCAAAATGGAGAACTTAACTGCTGCTTTTATTTGTATTTTTTGCTCCGTATTGTTTTTATGTACTAAATGTTCATATATATCAACTTTAATGATTTGCAGCAAGCACCAATATTATATTAAGCTGTAGGCTGATCATTCACTGATCACTTCATATTTTCATTAAAGTTTCTGTTTCTTTCTTCTTCCGGTATTGCTTGTCTTCAGTACATCCAAAGCATTTTGCTTCACGTAACCCATAACGCCATCAATCTGTTCTGATTTTGCTAGGATTTCTGCAATGTTAGTCAAACCACCAGCAATATAGGATCGTCTACCACTTCTTCTCACTGGCTTTGAAAGCAAACTTTTCAGCTGAGCTCTAATTACCTTGGAATCTTGCTTTGACAACTGCTTTCCTTCTTTTCGTTTTCTGTCTCTTTTCAAAAAGTCATCTTCCTCTAAATCGCTTAACTCATCGATTCCAAGTTCCTCAGCGGCCTTTTCAACCCATGACTTCTCTTTGTTGATCACTTGATTGTTGACCTCCGAATGAGCCAATTTCACACTCAGATCCAATCTCTCTTTAAGCTGGCTGACTATATCCATCTCCAATGGAAGGGTTCTAAGATCATCTATGTGATTTCTCTTTGTGATAATTTTACGCAATTGACGTAAAGGACCAGAAGCTTCGATAGGAGAACAAAGAACAATAGAAACACCATCTTTTCCTGCTCTGGCAGTTCTACCAGATCTATGGACATATGTATCTGCAGTACGTGGTAAATGGTAATGCACAACATGATCTATGCCAGCAATATCTAAACCTCTAGCTGCTACATCAGATGCAATTAAAACAGATGATTTTTTTTCCTTCTTAGCCTTCTCCGAGTTAGCCTTGAATCTTTCGATTGAACGAAGTCTCTGCTTTTGGATCATTGAGGAATGCAACGACACTGTTGATATTCCGAGATTATTTAAAGTAGGACCTAATCTCTTGACCGAATCAATCGAATTTGTGAACACTAAAGTGACACCAGGATACATAGTTAAGAAATAATATAACATGAGATCTCTTTCTGTTGCAATGCAAGGAATCATTGCCTCTGTGATTTTGCTTGCAACCACTTCTGTCGGATTAACATCAACAAATGATGGTTTACCACCAAATTTCAATTGCTTCGTCAACAAATTAATCACTTCAGACTCCTCTTTCTCTTCCTGTTCTTGTGATGAAATTTTTGAACCCTTATTTTGAGACCCTGAGTCATTCTTTTTATTCTTCTCTAGCTTTCCGAATAGCTCTTTCGAGAATGTTGCCGAGAAGACAAGGGACTGCCATCTCTTGATATCCAAATCTTGTTTTGGTCGGTAATTGTTTAATAGTTCCAGAATTTTGCTTAATTCATCAAAATGACCATCCTGAAGTAAACGATCAGCTTCGTCAAAGACCATGATATCTGTAGAACCCAACTGAGTTGCAAGATCAGTAGATTTCTCTAGTAATTCTAAGAAACGACCAGGAGTGGCGATGATGGCCCTAGGCTTGTAGCTTAGCAGTCTCTCTTGCTTCTGAATAGAAAGCCCTCCAGTAATTGAAACAATACAGTTTTTGTCAGAAAAGGATGAGTGCATAAAAAGTTCCTGTAGATGCTTCATAACCTGATTTGCTAACTCTCTTGTTGGAGTGAAGATAATAGCATTAGGATATGTTGTGTTGTTCTTTGCCAATGCCTTCTCTAAAATAGGTATGCCGTATGCCATAGTCTTTCCCGAACCGGTTATGGCCTTACCAATGACGTCGTTTCCCTCCAGAGCCAGAGGTATAGTTTTCTTTTGAATTAATGTTGGGCTTTTGAAACCCAATTTCTCCAATCCCTGAAGGGTTGAGTTCGATAATTTTGTGTCCTGAGTCCATAAGGGCAAGTCGACTTCTTCATCTGAAACATCGATGTATTTATCATCTTTCAGTTCGGAAAACAGACTGGTAGAGAGTTCTTCTTCTTCTTCTTCTTCTTCTTCTTCCTTTTCTCCAGCTTCCTCTTGCTCTTCTACGACTCTTCTTTTTCTCTTCTTATCCTTAGGTACCTGCTTAGATTCCTCCAGTTGAATATCTTCCTCCAGCTCGAAATCTCCCTCAGGGATAGATATATCCTTGGCTTTTGTATCTCTCATCTTGTCCTCGTCTTTGACAATAAAGTGGACTTTTCCTCCCTCAACCTTAACATCCACTCCATCTATCTCTTCGAGTCCGTAAAATCCCTCGTAATCATTCAATGTGTCAGGGATATTTACTGGTTTCCAGTTCAAATTGTCAGAAGAAACCAATTTTGATCCATTGGGACGATATTCTAACGGCTCAGCTTGTCTTGAAGACTTGCTCTTTTTCTCATTTTTTTTCTTCATTGCCTTCTTCCGCTTAAGTATGAGTCTCTGTTCCACGGAAACCATTGTTGCGTTGTCTAGACTGTTTATATCTGTAAATCTTTAAAACTAGAGCCTTTAATAAAGAGGAACTATTAATTTTTTTAAAAAAAAAATTTGTGTAAAGAGGATACTAACTATGGATGCGTACTAGGTACACCGATATATTATTATCAGGGGGTTTTCAGTAGATTGGAGAATGAAACAGGACTAGAGAGAAGAAATCGTGGAGAAATCGTTGGCTATAATGACAAGAAGCAAGAAAAAAGGAGGAATACTGGTGAAAAATTCCCGCTCTATAACTTCTTCAGGGATCAATAAACCGTCGAATCTAAAACCACTAAGAGCAAGACAGATCATAAGAAGATATCATATACTTCTCAAAAATAAGAGCTTTATCTTGACGAAATTGGGAAAGTGTTTTGGAGTCGAAATCACAGATTCTAATTTGTTGGAGATACTCGAGAAGAGGATGTATCTGGATTCATATACACGAGCCAAAGAAGAGGTGATCAGAACGCTTAAGGTCAATAAAACACCCTCTTCAGATGATATCTGTCTAGACCAGTTATCAGAAAAACAACTTGCTGGAAAACTGGGTGAAATAGAGGGAGAAATACAGAAAAGAGGAGGGTTGGAAACTTATCAATCAGCATCAACTCTAGGACAGGACTCAAAAAGAGGTGGCGATTCGTCTAGAAAATTGATCGAATGGCTGCAAAGTTTGCAAATATATTCCGGAATACAAAAATCTGTAACAGCCCTTGAATTGGGATGTTTGAGCTCCAAAAATATGATATCAACCTGTAAATTATTCCAGGAAGTGGTGAAAATCGATCTACATTCACAAGAACCCGGAATAATCATTGAACAGGATTTCATGGAAAGACGTCTTCCTACAGAAAATGAGAAATTCAACTTGATTTCCTGCTCTTTAGTTGTCAATTTCGTCCCTAAACCGGAAATGAGAGGCGAGATGATGAAGAGAATAACCAAATTTCTCAAGGCCCCCAAAAAGGATTTACCATCTTTACTCTTTTTTGTCCTTCCGTTGCCATGTGTCACCAACTCTAGATTCTTTGATAACGACAGACTTTCGATAATAATGGAAGGACTGGGGTTTGAATGTCTAAAACATCATGAATCCCACAAGCTGGCATATTGGCTGTTCTCCTGGAAGGGCCAAGATCATGTAAACAAATCCCTAAAGCTCTCTAAAAATGGGCTCTATAAAGGGAATAATAGGAATAATTTCTGCATTATCATTAAATAGACATCTCTGTATTATACATTATCATTTATCATGGCTTGGTTAGCTCATAAAATGACATATCACTGAACGAATATCCCCAGGAATTGGATGATTCATTTCCGCTTGCAACTATATGAAACTGTAGACTATCATAGTAGTCATCCCGCATGTTGTATTCAACCTTCATGTCGTTGATGAAATACTTATTTTTGCGTTTTTTGCGTCTTGAAGGGACCATTTTGAATCCGTTGTCACTGGATGTATGCGATCCAAGCTCCTTAGGCACGTATGCCTGAAATGCTATTTTCGAACATTGTGGATATTTCTCAAAGTACTCAGCTTCAGTAAACTTATTTCTGTATACTGTGAGATCGTTTGTTAGCATCCATCTTGGCTTTTCGGTTGAAATTATATCTTCAAGGAGACTGATTGGAGAATGAGGCATGTAATAGAACCATGAATCGTCATCTTTTTGAATTGATTCTTCAACAACATACCCTATATGAGATTTTATAAACCTTTTATCTATTTCTGTAAAGACAGGGTCCCAGAGAGATGTTGTTTGGATGTTGAAATATTCCACTATCAATTTCAAGAGACATAGTTGACTGAGAGCCTGATCATCGGATGATGGAGATCCAAGCGCCAGACATCGGACCGATTTCCACTGTGATTCATTTCCACTTTTCTGTATGTAATTCAGGGTTTCTTTGTAGACTTCAGATTGACTGATCAAATCCAATTTTGATTCCAGTTTCTGGATTGTTTTATTATAGATCAATTCCTCTTTGTTCTTGTCGTCTTCTATATCATTCCGATTCTCATTATTTTGTGCACTATTTTGTGATTTTTGACCTTTTTTTTTCACAAGCACAAACTGTTCATTGCTCATTCTGTTTCTGTTTGTTAATTGGGTCTTTAAACTCCATTTATTATTCTTTATCTATGCCTACAACGATTATCTAGTTGTATCTAATGGAGAAGAACTTCTGAAATTTTTAGATTCTCGACCCTCGTCAAATCGGGATCTCCGCCAAATCGATATCTGGTGAGCTCATTCTACAAATTGGATATCAAGACCTCAAGTCGGGGTGAATATGATGTCACCTTACTCATTGATAATGATGAACTTAGATGGAAGATTATTGTCCAAATTCCTAAGGCCCAGTTAAAATGGTAGCAGGAATTTGAATATTTCCCATTTTGGACGTGAAAAAAGGTCGGATATAATCGGTGATTCCTTATCAGGATGAGAATATCTGAATTGAAGGATAAAGATTCGGTTCTTCTTGGTCAAGCTCAAGAAAAGAACGTACAAGAAATGGTATATATAAAGCACAGAAAGATGCCACTCTCAGGATCCTGACAACTCTAGGAGTCTAGTCAAAAATCACCCATATACGGTACGTTTTAACCTTATATATCGGGATACCAAAATGATTTGTGAAGACTATCTAACTGGAGCACATTCTCTGGAAGTACCAGAGGAAACGATTAACAATGAGATCCTACAGATTCTCAACAGAATCAAAAACAAGCCCGGTTTCAATCCTAACCAACTCTTTGATCCAGAAAAACATCTGGCTTTCAAAGATGAAGACTATGACACCATCAAAAGATTCACTCTAGCAGATCTTGGAATCAAGAAAACACATGTCAAACCAATTAATGACTTTGGTGCCACATACCCCTTTCCACTTCTCACACAAGAGGCAATTGATATCATGGAATGGGAAGCCTTCCAAACAGAAACCTTAAAGAAGTACGCTAGACTCACAAACCCAGATTTCAGCCTCAAGACTAACAGGTTGGATTTTCATGTGGCAGGATATCCAGACCAAGGGCTGGGCCCCTTCACCAAGTCTGTGTATGATCATCCTAAGCTCAAGGAAATCATGTCCAAATTGATCGGCATGGATGTGACTACAACTTACAACTACGATGTTAACCATGTCAACGTTGCTTTGGCTGATTCGACTATTCCTGCAGATGCACCTTTGTATCCTGAGCCTAAAAAGGATGAAAATGGAAAGGTAGTCTTCAAGGCAGACGAGGTAGGATCGATTCTCGGACAACATTACGACTCTACTTCTATTGCTTGTGTCATTATGTGGGAATGTCCTAAAGATAAGGGGGGCGAAACTGTTATTATTACGGGTGATGAGTCGCCTCTTATAATTCCTAACATTGCAAAACCCGGATATTGCACATTGCTGCAAGCACGAGTCATCCGACACATTGCTACAAAGCCAAATTCCAACTCCAACAGAATTGCTACTGTTGCTGGATATTATCCGTCGGCTCCAATTCTTGATAACAGTTGTTTGACAAGTGTGCGACCAAGTATTCTTCCAAGATCTCTACATGACCAGTTTTACACTGAGTGGTTTGATTTTAGATTAAGACAACTTGAGAGATGTCTGGAAGACAGGAGAAAGAAGTTACTTGAGTCTTTCAAAAACGGCCAGACTTTCAACCAGCAGGAGATTATTGAGTTCTGTAAGGAGGGCGAAGAGTATCTGTACAATAGTTGGAAAGAGATGGAAGCGGCCAATAATGATCCTTATCCTCCTCCGTTATTTTCCACTCCATATTCCGAGCTACCAAACTCCCTATGAAGGTTTTTTGAAGTCTTTTTTGATCTTTGTCCCAATCATCACTCATTGACCAGCTTTATATCTTTTCGATTGTATTTTTGGCCACTTTGATCCTATATATTGTGAAATTGAGACCTTTTATTGCTTAAACTAAGACGAATATTGTAAAGAGTAAAGAGAGATCAGGAAGATAATCGACGCCATATTAAATCGACGCGTCGACATTGTTTGACCCACTGACCTCACCAGGGCAATTTAAGAATCCAAAGTGAAGATATATCCTGGTATTATATCCCTGATAGTCGAATTTATCACAAATACTGAGTGTCTTACATCTTCAAAGGAAGTCTGTTATCTTTTATTCCTACTGAAAGAGAAATTGGGAAAGAATTGGAGTTTTGTGGAGAAATTTAGAGAATATCCTTACAATCAGTAAAATGTCATCCTCTCTAGGGGCCATCAGACCGGCTACCCATGCTGGGTCGTGGTATTCGGGATCTTCAGAAAGACTAAATTCACAACTCAGTCGTTTTCTGGAAACTGCAAGTTCATCTGTAACTGGTGCAAGAGTTCTGGTAGGTCCACATGCGGGATATTCGTACGCAGGTACTACTCTGGCTCAAACCTATAAAGCATTTGATTCCAGCAATATCAAAAGAGTTTTCATTATGGGCCCTTCACATCATGTTTATTACAGAGATTGTATTATGACAACTGATTACGATATCTATGAGACTCCCTTGGGAAATATTGAGGTCGACAAGTCCACAATCAAAGAGTTGATTGCTAAGGATCCTAAGATGTTCCGACTTATGACCCCTGATATGGATGAGGATGAACACAGCTTTGAGATGCATATGCCGTTTCTATACAAAGTAACAAGCGGGCTTCCTCAAGGTGTACCTAAGATCATTCCGATCATGGTGAGTGGATCAGATGCCCAGTTTGAGAAGAAACTGGCAACTTATTTGGAGCCTTATTTTAAAGACAAGGAAAACGCCTTTGTGATCAGCACGGATTTCTGTCACTGGGGTTCGAGGTTTGGCTATACTGCATATGTTCCAAACGGAAACATGAACTCTTTGACAGATGTTAGATATTCGTCCAAGATTCTAAGTCAACAGGGTTCGTTGCCGATTTTCAAGAGTATTGAGGCTTTGGACAAAAAGGCCATGGAAATCGTGTCTGATGGTTCCTACAAAGATTTCAAGAGCTATCTCAAACAGACTGAAAATACTATCTGTGGGGCCAAACCGTTGAGTGTTTTATTACTTATTATGGAAAAGCACCACCAGAAAGACTCTGGTGACCTATTCAAATGGCTTGGATATACACAGAGTTCCAATGTCACTTTGCCTAACGACAGTAGTGTCAGCTATGCAAGTGGATATGCTGTTATTTGACGATTTGTACGAGTTTTTTTGTCTTTATGGATCACACTGATTGCATCTTTATTTTTACTGGGACTACATTGGATTGGGTTATTTATTTCATCAACACATCATTTTCTTATTATTCAGCATAGTTTCATAATGGCTACTTCAGATTAGACTCTGATATCAGTCAGGGTCTCTAAATAAATTTAGCGTAAATGAATTGATTTACATGTAAAGTGCTAAGAATAAAAAAATATATATATATTTTAGTAGGTTCTTTCGATGCCAAAAGTCTTTGGTTCATATGAAGTGATTTTTGGGAGTAAATCAAGTCAGAAGGTCTCCTATAGATCCTTAGCCATTGTTTTAAGATAGAGTTAGCTTGTAATTCCAAGGTTGTTGCAATTCAATTCAACGAAAAGATACTATTCAGTTGATATCAAACAAGAGATTTCACTTCAATACGTTTTTGACAATATAGTTGAGACCAAACCACCTGTCTGGATATGACTGACTCTCAGCTTGTGATTGGAGATATCCGCAAGGGTATGGTGAGGGGTCTCAAAGACTTCGGAGCATTCGTGACTCTAGATTTGGGTTCTAATGTCGATCGAAGAAATAGAAGACGAGACGGATTGTGCCATATATCACAGATTTCCTCCTCCAGAAGGATAGAACACCCGGAAGATGTGTTGAAACTGGGACAGCAAGTTTATGTGAAGATTACCAATGTTGAGCCTAACGGGAGAATATCACTATCAATGAAAAATATAGATCAAAATACAGGGACAGAGATAAGGCAGGAATACGAAAGAGTGGATGGATTCCTCCCTGAAAATAGAGGACACAAGCGAAAGCAGGCACCAGACATGTGGGAAATGACACAGTTAAACCATGCATTTGGAGCAAAGAGAGTGACTCTCACTAAAGGCGATGAAGAGGATCCATTTGCAGAGGTTGATGAAGTGTCTGAATCTGAATCTGATGAAGACCTCGAGATTGAGTTAACTAATAGCCTACCGTCTTTCTTGAAAGGAAAGGACTTTAAGAGTAATAAAAATACAAATGCATTAAAGGTTACGAAAACTCCAGAAGGATCAATGAATGGAGTTGCTAAAAACGGTTCAAAGTTCATGGCCGAAGCAAAACGATTAAAGCTGGAAAAGAAGAGAGAGGAAGAGAGACAAAAAAAGCAGGAAGAAAAGCATAGATTAAATGGAGATCCTATATTGAGTGACCTAATGCCACAAATAGATGATAGGCATAAACTTGACCGTGGGTCTGCCTTTGAAGAGTGGCAAAAACAATCGAGAAATCAGTCGTATGGAATAAGATCTAAGCTCAGCGTTCAGGAACAGAGAGAATCATTACCTGTTTTCCAGAAAAGAGATGATCTACTCAAACTTGTGGAGCAAAATGACTTTTTGATTGTTGTAGGTGAAACAGGTTCAGGAAAGACAACTCAAATTACTCAGTTTCTAGCCGAGGATGGCTATACAGAAGAAGGGATAATTGCATGTACTCAACCACGTAGAGTTGCAGCTACGAGTGTTGCTAAAAGAGTTGCTGAAGAGGTTGGTTGCAGAGTTGGTGAAGAAGTTGGATATACGATCAGATTTGAAAACTGCACCAGTAGCAGAACGGTCATCAAATATATGACTGATGGTATGCTTCAGACGGAAGCGTTAACGGATTCAGATTTGAGCAAATATTCGGTCATTATGCTTGATGAGGCTCACGAAAGAACCATTGCTACAGACATCCTATTTGCGCTTCTCAGAGAGGCTGTCATTAGGAGAAAAGGCACATTAAAACTGATTGTTACATCTGCTACACTTGATTCAATGAAATTCTCTAGTTATTTCAACGATTGTCCTATTTTCCACATCGAAGGTAGGACATTCCCTGTGAAGATATTTTATACAAAGCAACCGGAGATGGATTACATTGAGTCAACTATAGATACTGTTCTTGATGTTCATGTTAATAACCCTCCTGGAGATATTCTGGTCTTCCTTACCGGTAAAGAAGAAATTGATACTTGCTGTGAGACCCTCGTCGAGAAAATGAGTGTTCTGTATAAATCAGATTCATCGATTGCTGAGTTGTTGATTCTTCCCATTTACTCTGCTCTTCCATCTGAGATGCAGAGTAGAATTTTCGAGACGACCCCTAATGGAAAGAGAAAAGTGGTTTTAGCTACTAATATTGCAGAAACTTCCATTACTATTGACGGTATTTACTACGTCATAGATCCTGGGTTTGTCAAGGTGAATGCATATGACCCCAAACTAGGTATGGACTCATTGGTTGTGCAGCCTATATCAAGAGCACAAGCAGATCAGAGATCTGGTAGAGCAGGTAGAACAGGTCCCGGAATATGTTATAGACTGTATACCAAGAACGCATATTTGAATGAAATGCCTGCAAATACCGTTCCTGAAATCCAACGACAGAATTTATCTTACACGATTTTAATGCTGAAGGCTATGGGAATAGACGATGTGCTATGTTTTAATTTCATGGATAGGCCAAATGAAGATTCCATTCTCACAGCCTTGGAAGAGCTTTATATTTTAGACGCTCTTGATGAAGACGGAAGATTGACGGAAACAGGCAAGTATATGGCATATTTCCCAATGGAGCCTCTATTGTCCAAAACCTTAATCAAGTCTATTGACTTCAAGTGTTCAGAAGAAGTGGTCACTATTATTGCAATGTTATCAGTTCCTGATATCTTCTATAGACCAAAAGAGAAGAAAGACCATGCTGACAAGATGAAAGCGAAGTTTCATGATTACAATGGAGATCATCTTACTTTTTTGAATGTGTACATTAAATGGGAGGAGTCAGACTTCTCGAGGTCGTGGTGTCAAGAGCATTATATTCATGAAAAGTCGTTAAGAAGGGCTAAGGATGTGAGAAAACAGTTGATAAAAATTATGGATAATTTGGATAGAAAGGAGAAGAGGCTAGAATCATCGGTGATCAGCTGTCAAGGAAACTGGGACGAGATCAGGAAGGCATTTGTTTCTGGATTCTTCAAGAACTCTGCCAAAAGATCATCAAATCATGGTCATACCAACGAGGAAGGCTCCTACCGAACTCTAATTGAGAGTACACCGGTTCACCTCCATCCTTCCTCATCTTTATTCAGGAAAAATGGAGTGGATTATGTGATTTATCATACACTAATTCTCACAAATAAGGAGTACATGCATTGCATTACCAAGATTGAGCCGAAATGGCTGATTATGTATGCATCAAAGTTCTTCAAGACCGCAGACCCAAACCAGTTAAGTTCTCGGAAGAAAAGGGAAAAGATACAACCTCTATTCAACAGGAATGATCCAAAGGAAAGATGGAGATTGAGTAAAGGAAGAAGATAGTGCTAATAGAAGATTGAGTGTTTAATATGTACGATTAGTTGTCATAACATAGTTCGATGCGAATTAAAATATACAGTAAATAGCTCCTTCGTAATGTCATTGTGATTCCAATTTCTCTAGTTTTTCGATCGAATGGCTCTTTGTACTGCTGAAATCTATTAGAATTGGCTTTCCAAAGAAATTTTCTCTATTCAGACTAGCAAGTGCCAATTGGGACTCTTCTATCGAGCTCAAGGCGACCCAGGCTTGTCCTCTATATTTTCCTTTATTTGGGCAATTTATCGAGATGACATCTCCATAAGTAGAGAACAGAATGTATAGATTTTGCTTGAGTTTAGAAACAGGCAGTTTGTCGTTCAAATTCTTGACATAGAGAGTGTAATTTGGCTTTTGTTTCTTAATATTTGGGCTGCTTTTGATTTTTTTTGTAGCTCGTTCGGTGGTATTGAGCTGATTTTCCAGCTCAACAGCTCTCTTAGCCGGCATTTCTTTGTCTATGTGGTTCCTTCAGTGTGATTTTACCACCAAAATGCTCCAATGTTTCTTCTGGTTGTACTTATTAACATTAAAAACTTTATGCGGAATAAAATTTTCTGGCGAGCTAGGATTCCAGCTTATCAGCTTATCGAGGCCCTCTGGTGAGTTGAATTACAACTATTGTGACCAATTGGAGACTAATGGGAGTTGAAAATGATGCCTCAAATGCATGAAATGTCGTCTTTTGTAATTATATAGGAAAAAGCAAAAAAAAATCTGGAATGAAACTATTTACCTTCCAGCTATTTGTGATTACAGCAAATATTTCTGCCTTAAACAGAGTCTAAACAGTCTAATCTTGCTCTCCAATGTCCTCATACCAATCTGAAGGTCTTTCTTCAATAAACTTGGCCATCAATTGGGTACATCTGGCGTCCTTGAGATTGATAACCTCGACCCCATTCTTCTTGAGCCAATCTTCAGTACCCAAAAAGTTCTTGTTCTCTCCCAAAACAATCCTTGGGATCTTGAATAATAGAGCAGATCCACTGCACATCGAACAAGGAGAAAGAGTGGTGTACAGCTATAATCGTGTTAGTAAAATGACTGTTGGCCAAAAGTTAGAACCTCAAATGAAAACTCACAGTACATTTGGCGTAAACCGACGCCTTGATTCTTCCACAGTTCTGTAAACACGAGATTTCTCCATGAAGGATAGCCGATTTCTCCTGAATTCTCATGTTGTGTCCTCGACCGAGAACAGTTCCGTCCTCGTGGATCAAACAGGAGCCTATTATATGTTAGTCCCAAACGGTTTCCAAACAACAGCCATCCCTAGATATCCATACTTACCAATAGGAATTCCACCCTCGTTGTAGCCTGTTTCAGTTCATATCTGTTAATATCAAATTTTCAACTCTGTTTGCTTAGCTTCCAACTTACCCTTCTCTGCCTCTTCAAATGCTATTTGTAGTCCTTTTGCGTCATCAAATGCCATTTTTTCTAAATATCAACACTTATAGCTCCGTTACAGTCTTTTTGAACCCAAAGAGACCTATTTTCTCAGCATAATGTCTGATATCTTTACTGTCTGTAAGTGACTAAAATCGCAAAAAACCGTTTTCTGCTCCTTCGCACTATCTAAACAGGTCCTGACTAACACCCAGGGTAATCGATTGATGGCCGTAAACTCGTCCAAATCTCTATATGTTTCTCTTCATTGTAAACCTACATCCAATGGTTATTGAAGGTTCCGGGAAAAATGCTTTGTGAAGCTCCTATCAACCAAAACAGATCATCATCAAATTACCTAGTCGAGATCTCTTATCGGTCACCCAATCTTATTCCATAGTAGCCATAGTGTATTATTTTTGACTACGAAACAGCGTCAACTTTTGAAACCTTACCATAAGTTCCATTTTTGTCTTGTATTCCAGCTTCTAAGTCCCATCCTTCCTCTCCTTACTCTCTCCAGCTCTCAATGGTATCGTTGTCAATTAGTGATTATGTAAGCACTATCAAGATGGAGATCTTTGGATCTCAAGAGAGCAGTACTTAGAACAGTTCAGGTGCTTTTCTTCTTGTGAAAAGGGTAAGATACATTGAAAAGCCGTGCAAACTGTTCACTATGTCTTCATATGCGGAGGAACATGACGTTGAGGTCAGAACAGAGCAAGAACAGACGAGTCCTAGTGTCTCTGGTGTTCAGAATGGGAGGCAAGTTCCGACTCTCCAGAGAGTTTTAGATGAGTTCCTTACATCCTCGGCTTCAGAACGTCAGACAGGCCAACAAACAGCCAGAAACATGGTGAATGAATATGTTTCGAGGATTCGGGATCGTCAGGGTGGAACAGGAATACCCAGTACAGAGATGGTTGAGTCCTTGATGGCAACCATTATGGATCCGGGTGCATTGATGATGGGATTCGGAGGTGAATTGGGAGGGTCAAAGGCCGCAGGAGTATCAGAAGAGTTTTTGGATACTTTAGATAGAGTCCATATCTCTGATATTCCCAAAGATAAGTGTTGTCCAATCTGTACAAATGAATTCCACAGCGATGATTATCCGTTAATTGTTGAGCTTCCCTGTAATACCAAGCATTATTTCGACCTCGATTGCATTGGACCATGGCTTAAGACGAATCCTACATGTCCTCTATGTAGAGAGGATGTTACCAAACCTAAAAACAAGAAGCTAGTTCTTCCCTCCGACAGTGAGGAAGAGGAAGAGGACTGGGAGATGTACGGTTAATACTCAATATGTAACTGGATCTTAATATATATACACGATACGGCCTAACTAATTCACTATTTCTCGATAGCTTTCTCTTTGACTTCTTCAATTTGTTGTGGAGACATGTGTCTAGTAAACATTGGATCCTGAAGTAACTCGAGAACTCTTTGAGCAACAGGGTTATGGCTCTCCTTAGACAAAGAATCAATTGTAGCAGTCAAATCTCCAACCGTCTGTTTTCCTTCCGGAAGCTCCCTCATTGTCTTGGAGATTCCAAGTGGTTCACTGACATACATATTACATTTAACACCAACACCCCAAACTGAATGTTTCTTCAGAACACTTAAAAGAAGATCAACAACCTCGTTGTTCGAATCCCAGATCCGGATTAGTCTGCCGTATGTTCTTCTTTCAAAGTTCTCCTTGGACTTAGCATTCACGAAAGGGGCCCTATTCACCGTCCATCTCTCTCTCTTGACAGGAAGAGGCTTGGGACCTGTAGCTGGAAGGCCCAGATAGTAAGCTGCTCTGAGAGTAAAATCGCAGAAAAAGTCAAGGTTTGCGCTATCAAATGACTTGAAAGTTAACTCTGCCTTTAGATCTCCGAATTTCACATCGTGTTTCAAAGGTGCGTAGTAATTAAGTTCCATGTTAATAGGAAGAGGTCTATTCAAACCGGGGATAATGGTCTCTTCTGTCACGGTTTTGGGACTGTATTTTTTGAAAGTGTCTAGTAATTCTGACTTTTTTAACTCATTCTCATCAATCTGTGGAAGGTCTTCGCCCTCAATCTTCAACTGAGCCAGTTCCTCTAACTGTTTATCCAAATCAGATTGTATTTGCTGTTGTCTGAAACTCGACAAAGACAACTGTCTACGATGCACTCTCAATATGTCTGTAACAGACCTAATTTGCCCGTTCAAACGCAGTCTAAGCATTTTGTATGTGATGATGTCTCTTCAAGGTGTTCTTATATAGTATTTGGGAGCTTTGAACTGTGTCCTGAGATTGCCGTTTTATTAACTAATGTCTTTTTAATACTTAAATATTGAAAATTTTCAGGCTCGACAATGATCACCAGGATAAAAAATTTATAACATTTTGTAATAAAATGTTATATGATAACAGAACCCCTCATAACAGTCCATAACAAGGGCAACCAGCTTCGGGCAAGATCAGGATGGGTAAGAGTAGCAAGGATAAGCGAGATATCTACTATAGAAAAGCAAAAGAGGAAGGATGGAGAGCAAGATCAGCTTTCAAATTACTTCAGTTAAATGAGCAATTTGATCTGTTTAAAGATGTTACAAGGGTGGTAGATCTATGTGCTGCTCCTGGATCATGGTCACAGGTTCTCAGCAGGGAGATCTTTGTTAAGAATAAACGTGAAGATGCTAAGATAGTGGCAGTTGATCTCCAACCGATGTCCCCTATAGACAATGTTACCACTCTTCAGGCAGATATCACAGATCCAAAGACTTTGGAGAAAATTCTCAGCGTGTTTGACGGAAAAAAGGCTGACTTTGTTTGTTCTGATGGTGCACCAGATGTGACAGGACTGCATGATTTAGATGAATACATTCAGGCCCAGCTGATTCTTAGTGCTCTCCGGTTGGCTACCTGTATTCTGAAAGAGGGGGGAGCCTTTGTAGCCAAGATTTTCAGAGGAAGAGACATCGATCTACTCTACAGCCAACTTGGGTATCTGTTTGAGAAAGTGATATGCGCTAAACCAAGAGCTTCAAGGGGAACCTCATTGGAATCATTTATAGTTTGCATTGGATTCCGTCCTAGAGAGGGATGGAAACCTGATCTTCGGCCAGACCTCTCTACCGAAGAATTCTTCCAGGATATGGATATAGGAAGAGCCAAATTTCATTGCAATTGTGTTTTGGATGCTGAAGAAAGAAAGGTTGCTCCTTTTATTGCTTGTGGAGATCTGGGAACCAGCTATGATTCGGATGCAAGTTATAGTTTGGATGATGCTGTCCAGAGAGTTAGTCTGGATCCGGTTCAAATGCCTACCGATCCTCCATACAAAAGAGCGTTGGAAATGAAGAGAAAGGGGGAGTTAAGACTCATTAAATGAATAATACCAGTCAAATTCCAAAATTCCTTGTAATATTAATTATGTACTAATAAAACAGTGGCACAACTATACAATTATATGAACCTTCTGTAACAATAAATCTAGAAATTAAATGTATTAGCACATTATTTCTCCTTCTCCTTCTCATCGCCCTTTGTCAATGCATCTGGCTTCAGAGTTGGGAACAAAAGAACTTCTCTGATGGTGTTGGAGTCAGTCAAGAACATGGTCAATCTGTCAATACCACAACCCCATCCTGCAGTAGGAGGCAAACCGTACTCCAAAGCATTACAGAACACTTCGTCTACCAATTGAGCCTCATCATCACCTTGGGCCTTCTGTCTAGCCTGCTCCTCAAACCTCTGTCTTTGGTCGAATGGATCGTTCAACTCTGTGTAAGCGTTACAGATCTCCTTGGTAGCAACAAACACTTCAAATCTCTCACAAAGACCTGGGATGTCTCTGTCGTACTTAGCCAATGGAGACATCATTTGAGGGTGACCAAAAATGAATGTTGGACTGATACAGGTATCTTCCAACTCACCAACCAACTTGTCAAGCATTCTGGCATTTGTGAGAGGTGGAGGACAGTCGAGCTTGTGCTTGATCAAGATACTCTTTAAGAACTCACCAGTCTCAGCAGTATGAAGCTGATCTCCTGGAGGGAACTTAACATCAAAGACCTTCTCTAATTCTTCGATCATGTTGATTCTTCTCCAAGGTCTGGAGAAGTCCAAAGTCAACTCTTCACCATCTGGACCATCTGGGTGGTATTTAATAGAATAGTCTCCAGTGATTTCTTTAACCATTTCGGAGAAAAGCAGTTCCGTGGTGTTCATCAAATCGTATACATCAGCGTAAGCCTCATAAAATTCACAGGTGGTGAACTCTGGATTATGAGTCATATCAATACCTTCATTTCTGAACTGTCTACCGATTTCATAAACTCTCTCCATACCTCCAACAACAAGCTCTTTCAAGAACAATTCAGGAGCAATTCTCATGTACATATCCATATCAAGATCATTATGGTGAGTGATGAAAGGCTTTGCTGTGGCACCACCGGCAATAACATTCATCATCGGTGTCTCAACTTCAATGAAGTCCCTGTTGTCCAAGAACCTTCTTATATAAGAAATGATCTTAGATCTGACCTTGAAAGTGTCTTTGGTGGACTTGTTCATAATAAGATCCAAGTATCTCTTTCTGTATCTAGCCTCCTGATCCTTGAAACCAAAGTGCTCAGTTGGGAGCATGTGTAGACAAGGAGTTAAAAGCTTGACCTTGGTAGCAAACACAGATAACTCACCCTCACCACCTTTGGCAGGATTAGTCTTACCAGGATAACCTTCAACACCGATAATATCACCTCTTCTCAAGAGTTCATGCATTTCTTGGAAATCACCATCAGCATCTTGAGCCTGAGCCATGATCTGAACGTTGGTACCTTGTCCAGCCAAATTGTAAAACTTGAGCTTAGAACCTGACTCTCTCTTGACCATAATTCTACCAGCTACACTGACCTTAACTTCAGAAAGGGTTTCTCCTTTCTTTAAATCAGAATATTTTTCTCTGAATTCATTGATACCCATAGAAACCTGGAACTTGTGAGGGTATGGATTGCCTTCAGTGTGAGGCTTTCTGAGCTCATCGATCTGAGATGATCTAATCTCGAAATATTGGTTAGGATTCAAGTTAGCCAAATCATCCCTCTTCTTGGAGATCTTTGGAGCAGTTTCTGCAGCCTTCTTAGCCTTCTCAGCCTTCTTAGCCTCCGAGGCTCTAATCTTTTGTCTCTTCTTTAACTCAGACTTGGAAACCTGCTCTCCGGTCACTTCGTCGAGATATGTTTTTTGCAAAGTCTCTGCAACCTGTTCCACTGGTGTTTGCTCCGACATTATCGTTTTTATTCAGTCTCTCTTGGTAACTATTGCTTTCTGGTCTTATTGAACCATCAAACCCTTCTATTCATCGTTTTAAGACCCATCTATCCTTTCAATGCTGTTTGCAACCGAGTACTCACCGCTGTTGAAAACGATAGAATAAAAATTATACATCTTTACACCACAAAGAGTGAAATTTTCCAGCATATAAATAGCAAACCAGTGCGTCACATATATGCTGAAAATTTTTCCTAAATGGCAGTGCCTCTATGTATTGTCTATCAGATCGACTTAAGGGAGAAGGGTGTTTAGAGAGTTGGAGAGGAAGAATTTGATCTTACAAGACCAGTAATCTCAGACATACATCACCAGACCTCAAAAGAGATTGTTTTGAAGATGTCACAATACAGTGTGGAGCTGAGTGCCAGCGTTGCTCTTAAATTGAGCAAGATCGGTGCAGAAAACTATCGTAGCGTGGAAACAGGTGCAATTTTTGGATTGGAGAATGCAGACGCAGATGTGATTGGAATTTCGAACTTGTTTCAATTCCCATCACAATACAGTGGAAACTATGATGATATCTTCAACTTGAAGTCGTCCAATCTGAAGTTTCAAAGTGACGTGTTGTCTAGATTGAAAGACACTAAAGCAGGTGTAAGATTAGTTGGATGGTTCATAAGTTCTGCTGGTGGAAAGTCTGTCAGTCAGTCAATTGTTGAGGCGATGGTGAACCTACAAAATCATAATCTCAAAGAATTCAAGGATTCAACCCCTGTCGTGTTCCTCGTATACGACCCTACGAAGTCCCTAGATGGCTTTCTCAGTTTGAAGGCTGTCAGGCTCAGCGACTCATTCCTCAAGGCATGGAGATCTGAGGAAAGATTTGTATCCAAAAACCTGTACGAAAATCGTCTCACATACAGAAATATCTTTGAGGAGATACCTATTTCCATTAAGAACAGTCATTTGATAAATCTCAAGGTACAAGAGCTCAGTGTCACCCAGACCGACATAGATACCAGTTTAGAATCATCTCCAGCAACACTCACATCTGTAACATTGACTGCAGACCAACTTAATGATGCCATCGACAACTTCAATCACGGGCTTGGTAATTTGAATTACTACCAGAGAAATCTATCCAGAGAGATGTCCAAGATCAATCAATGGAAGGCAAGAATCAGACACGACAATGAGGAGAAATTGAAGCTAAACCCTAACGCAAAGTTGCACGAGACTGAGGAGGATTGGTCAAAGCACTTCAGAGTTCCAATACAGCCTTCTAAGTACGAGAATCTCATTAACGGTAGCTTAATCAACAATTACTGTAACAGTCTAGAGACAGATGGGTCCATTGAGCTTATTAGAACGTCTGGAATTGCAAAGGGATTGGGTTTGGAAAAAACTAATTAACTGTCTATTAATAATCTCTTTACATAAAACTCTTTTAACATGTTATTGATAATGCAATCATTGTAAACATATATTGGCCTTGATGCTATTCGTATGTCTGCTAGTCATTTCTACTATGGCAGAAGTCTAACGGAGTGTTTACTTTATCTGCATTTAGAACCGAGTCTCTACATGATTTTATTTCAGTTGGATCACGACATAGAAAATGTTGTATATAGATCTAATGTTTTCGACCTCTAGGCCCCTAACATTAGGCCAGAAATACTTAATCTAGATATGATCTGTTAATATGTTTGAGATTATGAGTAGATATTGTCATTGAGTTTGTTTATATGAGTAACTTCATCGTTAAGATGATTATCTAAAAGCACCTTTTTAAATATCAAATTTATAGTATTTATCACGTTTACTCTAATCGGTTCAGCAGTTGAAATATTGATAAAAGTTTTTATCAATATTTTTATCATTAGGTGACAACAAAAATGAAAAAAATGACAAAAATATCACGTGTCAGCACAGCCATAGTTTTTTAACGTGTACTGTTGGAAATGATGATTCGTTGGGTGGACTTCAGTATATATAATTATGTTGAATGAACAGGCTGAAGACGGTATTAGCAAGTTGGTTAAAAGCCAAGTGAATCCATATAACTTTAAGAAATAGACTGGGTCATCTTTGTTTTGAAGATTGATATTGCAAAGGCACTAGAACTAACGATCGGACGGATCAACTAATAGATATTAGTGGGAGAAGGGCGCAGAACACAACAATTTAAAACAGCAAACAGATTCAGCAAAGCAGGAATGCAGTACGTGGAGAGAGCAATCGGGTCGGTCTCGAAGACCTGGAGTTCGATCAACCCTGCTACGTTGTCTGGAGCTATTGATGTGATAGTGGTAGAAGAGCCAGATGGCGAATTAGCATGCTCTCCTTTTCACGTTCGATTTGGCAAATTTCAGCTGTTAAGACCTTCTCAAAAGAAGGTCGAGTTTGTGGTAAATGGAGAAGCGACAAATCTTCCTATGAAACTTGGAGATGAAGGGGAAGCCTTTTTCGTGTTTGAGACTGACGGTTACATTCCTCCTCATTTACAGACCTCTCCTGTTTTGAGTCCTATCAGTTCTCCAGGGAGCAGCCCGAAGAACTCGGATGTGGCCAGTACTTTAGAACCTGACTACTTGGATATCGGTGAGGGAGCCAATGATAGCTTTTCGGAACCTTCAGTAGGTTCAACACAATCTGATTCAGCGTTACTCGGCCAGTCTCCTAAACAGGGAGCTATAAGTATGGGACGCAAATCAGCGAGCATTTCGTTGTTCCATAGAGCTAATGAGATCTCAAAGAAACTCACAAAGAAAAACATTCCTTCCAAAGTTGAAGCAAATGGTGATATTATATTGGATATGCAAGGTTATAAGAGTAATGAGCAGGATATCCAGGGTTCAGATGCAGTTATCAAACAACTACTTCAGGATGAATTTGGTGCTGGTGTAGATCCAGATACATTAATAGACAGGGATCTCCATGGAAATATCAGAATTTTGAGTTCAGATGATCTGGCTGAAGATAATGATGCGACAAGTATCGATTCTGGCTTACAGGAGAGTAACTTGCTATCAAGCGCCCAGTCCCCGACATCTTCTGCTTCTTCAATAGTTTCAGATATTGATACCGACACCATTAAAACACAGAGAGACAATCATTTCAAAACTTTGAGGCTTACTTCGGAACAGCTGAAGTGTTTGTCACTAAAATATGGTGAGAATGATATTCAATTCAGAGTTAACAAAGGCAAGGCTATTGTGAATTCGAAGCTATATTTATGGAAACATAATGTGCCAATTGTGATATCTGATATAGATGGTACAATCACCAAGTCTGATGCACTTGGCCATGTATTAACTATGTTAGGAAGAGATTGGACCCACATAGGTGTTGCAAGACTTTTCGCTGATATTAAATTCAATGGGTATAATATCATGTATTTGACAGCTAGATCGGTTGGTCTCGCCGATTTAACAAGATCTTACTTAAACGGAGTGATTCAAGACGGGATAAAATTACCTAGTGGTCCTGTTATTTTATCGCCGGATAGAACAATGGCTGCTCTCAGGAGAGAAATTGTATTAAAGAAACCAGAGGTGTTCAAAATGGCCTGTTTGAATGATATTAAAGTTCTTTATGATAAAAACAGCTCCTTAGAGTATTCACAGAATGAGCGACACCCAATATCATCAACAACGATCACAACTACATCAACTACCACAACTTCCACCTCAGAATCAAACATAGAAGGGAATAACGTTATCTCGCCTCTGACACGTTCTTCTTCCTTTATGGATAGTCGCTCTCTTTCTTCACCTACTAGTTCTAATGTCACAAATATCGAGGCTCTGCATACGCCTTTCTATGCAGGATTTGGTAATCGAATAACTGATGCTTTATCATATAGGAGTGTTGGTATACCATCTTCAAGAGTATTTACAATAAACACTGACGGGGATGTACATATGGAGCTTTTAGAGATGGCTGGGTATAAGTCTTCCTACGTCTCTATCGGTGAGCTTGTTGACCAATTTTTCCCACCAGTTAGTATTTCAAAGTCAAAACAGGGTAATATGAGTACTAAAAATGTGGACGGCCAGTTCAGTGATGTGAACTTTTGGAGAAACCCTGTCTTGAATATTGAAGATCTTTCTGATGAAGAAGACGGTGATATAGGAAATATTACGCATGATAAAGTGGATGATACAATTTCAGAAAATTATAGTACCAGTCCTAGACTGCGTGGGATATTTTCCCGCTCCTCTCCCTCCTCAAGAGGCACCGAAACTTCTCAGTTACCCGAAGACGACTCCTTCTATGACGAGGATGGATATGATGAAGATTTGGATTTAGATTACGTCTATGAGGATGACGATTTTGATGAAGATGCCAATGAAAATGAGATAGACGATGATATTGACTACCTTGATGAAGACCATGATGGAGAGGATGAATATGATGATGAAGATTTAGATGGTGAACTTTTAGATAATGAGATCTTGGAATTCGATTTAGATGCCGAGGATGAACACAAACCGGATACATCGAACAACAACGCTGATGGATATGAAGGATATGAAATCAAAAACCATGCTGATTCCAGCCTTATGAATTCTTCTGGACTAGGAATTTCCAGGGTACGGAGTCCCACAGGTTTGTCAGGAGTGGATATGAAAACTGCTACAGGTACGTTTATCAAGGCAAACCAAATGCTGGGGAACTTAAGAATAAATGACGACGAAGATCATATCCAGAATTAAAAATTAAAGCATTAACGATATATTTAATTCTCTTATACATAAAATTGATTAGCCCTGACTAGTTATTTTGCTTTCGTTAACCTAATTCATATGGTCAAGACTATATCTTAATTATTGGAAGAAGTAACGGTATTTCATGTAACTTATGACTATTAAAGATAGCGCTAAACGGGGCTAATCTCTTTTCAAATAATTATCACAATTATGTTCAGTTAAATTAGTGTTCGTTTATTGATAGGGGGATTTTTAACATTCTAGATATTAGCAAAAACTCTTTGTACCATTTGATTTCCTTTTTCAGTTTGAAATCAATCCATTGCTACTATCTATCTAAGAAACAAAGATTCTATGGTCTAAGAAATTGAATTGCCACAACTTCTATTTATGCTTCGATCTCAACCAGGAGTTTTCTTGCATCATCATACACTGGAACTGTAAAATCCTAATCACTGAAGATAATGATTCAATAGAATATCCTTTGTGATTTTATTGAATGATTATTTTATTAGAGATACATATACGTCTGCACAGTTAAAGAGAAGAAGCAACAAAAGGTCTTCAAATGATACAGGCGTGATTTATATGAAGGAATATTAATGATTATAATTCTATAAAAGAATGAGGCCATTTAAGTTCAATTCAGCCTAATTCAACCTATTTTTTTATCAGATGACGTTTCTTTATTAAACTCACCAGAATAAGATCGAGTTTCCTTCTGTGTTTCAGAGGAAATCTCAGAATCTTCATTTGGAGAAGCCAAAAGTTCAGGATCTGCTTCTGGTGATTTTGGTGGAGAAGGATTCTTACTCAATATCATTGCAATGACTGAAACACCGTATAATGCAACTACAAGGTAAAATGCATCCTTGAGACGGTGTTGTACTGCATGTATATCATTGGATAGTGATATTTCCAAAGAGCCTACTATTGAGGTAGAGATAGCAGATCCCAGGCAAATACCGATTTGAGCAACTGTTTGGAAAATAGCAGAAACAACTCCTTGTAAGTGCCGCGGTGTCTCCGATAACAAGACACCGAAATAGACATTGAAAAACATATTGACACCATAGCCTTGAAGAAACAAACCAACGAACTGGAATTTCCAGTATTGATAGCTTAGGAAATGGTCAAATCTTGAGACCCAAATACTACTGCCCTCAGATAACAGGGCAGAGAATATCAAAACGGTCTTAGGACCTATCTTTTCAGTAACCGATGGCATGTATACGGCAGCACCGAAAATGATACCGAAACTTAATGGAAAGACTTTCACAGCCGCAAGAAGTGGAGAGTTGTGTTCAACATATTCATGGAACTGCAAAAGAATAACTATAGTGACAGTGAATGCAGCATAATAGCAGAAAAGACCAATAATGAAAGGAATGAAATTGGTGATTTTGACAACTTCAGGGGGGAAAAGAATAATTAAATTTGCCTTCCAATCTTTGGCATGTGGTTCTTCTGGTTCTCCAGAATCGTCATACGTGACAACATGCTTCTTTTGATAAGGTCTGATGTACACACTTTCGAAGACGAAAATAGACAAAGCCATGACAAATCCAACAGGGATAGGTATATAGACTTTTGTTGAATTCCAGCCTTCTCCTGCGTATGTCAATCCCAGTACAATCAGAAGGATACCACCGACAAGAATTATGGCACCAACGAAGTTCAGATTCTTCAGTTTCATTCCTTTGTGAGCATCAGTCTTCTCAACGGGGATGACGAGGAAAAATAGTAAAATAGAACAAATGAAGGACGCTGCAAAGGAAAAATAGAAGAATGCTTTATATCCTATCGAAGTTAAAGAAAAAGCTCCTCCAAGAATACTTCCTATACCAAAACTGCCCGTTAAAGACAGGAGTAATCCTTTAATTGCATACTGCAATTCTTTTCCCTGGAAGTAGTTTCCCGTGATACCAAATGAACTAGGAATCAAAGCTGCTCCAGCTATACCTTGTAATGCTCTAAAAAAAATCAATGGAATGATATCGTTGACGATGACAGCATTGATCAACGAAAATAAGCACATCACCAGTAATCCTATCAAATAGACGACGTGAAGTCCAACGATGTCACCCAGTTTTCCAAATAAAATGATGAATGAGCCCAGGGTAAGAGCATAGGCAGAGATGACCCACGAAGCAGTTGCTGAACCTGATTTGAATTGTTCTTGAATACTGAATGTCATGGTAAATGCTGCTGCCACATTTAGATTATCCAGGGAAGCTCCTATAAGGATTAAACAGAAAACAATTTTCTTGTTACGTTTTTCCATGGGAACCAAGTCTCTTGCTTTAGCAAAGAACTCTACCACCAACGAACCCATGGCGAATGATCTGAAATAGGAGCCTTAATTAACACTCATTTCGATTCCAAAAATCATTCTCTTCGTTATTCCTGGACTTGGTTTGCTTTTATAGTCTTCAATCATGACAAAATGTCTCTCTTGATTAGTAATTTCGTTACAATTCCACCAAGTACAAAGAATTCACAAACTATTATTTGTATTCATACCATGTATGATTACAAATGAAGAGGTCAAATAAAACACTATTACCTGAAATTATTTGGCGTTTATGTTGGAACTAAATCGTTTAGAAAGATAGAGTCCGAATTTATCATTATAAGTACCGAAGTCCGTGGAAAAATATATTAAGCTTCGTCCTGCTGATCTCTCTTTGTTGAAAAGACTTTTTGGTTATGATTATTAATAACTAGCTAAGTTATGGCATGTGGAATGGCATTTGATATATATACAATAAAATATGCTTTAATGATGGTATGGAAATGCTACTTTCATGTTACATGTAATCAAAAATATATTTCTTACATATAAAAAATTAATTTTGGACTTCGGTTGCAATCTAAGTTTCTTCACAGGATTCATTTATGCTGGGGGATTTCTCCGGCTCAGCAGCAGGATCCTGCTCAGAATCCGGATTCTGAGAATAGTCAGGAATAGACGGGTTCTTACTTAAAAGCATAGCGATCAATGCAGTTCCAAAACATGCGATGGCCAGATAGCTTGCATTCCTTATTCTCTTTTGAATCTGATCTCGGTCATTGGCCTCATTTACCTCCAAAGATCCAATTATAGAGGTTGAGACAGCACTTCCTAAGCATATACCGACCTGTCCAACGGTCTGGAAAATAGCAGAAACAACTCCCTGTAGATGCAATGGAGTTTCGGACAACAGAGCAAAGATATAGACCGAAAAGAACATATTAAGTCCCCATCCGAACAAAAATAAACTGACAAATTCAAATTTCCAGAATGAATTCTTATCAGTGTATTGGAATCTTGAACTCCAGATTAAACATCCAGTGCCAAGAAATGCAGAAAAGATCAGGACATTTCTGACTCCAACTTTGACGGCAATTGAGTGTTGGTAAATAATTGCTCCCCATAGAATACCAATGCTGAGTGGTAAAACCTTGAGTGAAGATAGGATCGGAGAATTTCCCTCAACATATTCATGGAATTGTAAGAGTGTAACAGTACAGACAGTGAAACCGAGATAATAGAAGAAAACTCCAAAAACAAATGGAATGAAATTGGTTATTCTGACAACTTCAGGGGGGAAAAGAATAATTAAATTTGCCTTCCAATCTTTGGCATGTGGTTCTTCTGGTTCTCCAGAATCGTCATACGTGACAACATGCTTCTTTTGATAA